>BGPR01001134.1:241700-277589 GCA_013235015.1 Araneus ventricosus
TACTGTGAGTTCAGCAGAAACTAATCTGCTTCCTTTGTCACGTTGGGCAATTTATAATCCGATGGTGGTAGAGATCAGAGCCTCGAATAGCGAAATGGGTTGGCAACTGGAGAGTCGTAGACATTCAGAATCACACCGCACGAATGGTGTGGTAACACTCCACATCATTCCAATTCTCAGCCCATCCATTCAGGTAGGTCATTCAGTGTCCCCTGCTCCTACTCCTCCCCACTTTCAAATCGGGACGCAGTTCTAGATGGAGATCTCTTGGAGTTTTGCGTTTTTCCCTTTCGCGAGCGAGATCCTCTCCCCCTCGTATCTGCACTCTGAGTAATCAACCCTTTTTGCCATCGTTTATGAAAAGATATAAATACGGATTATAACCTTAATTTCCCACCTTCTTCAGTGCCTTGGCTGCTGCACTGCTTCGGAACTTGAACATCGTTGCCCTTTAACCTGGACATTCACGAGCACTCCACACCCTGCAAATGGCGTGGTAGCACTCAAATTTTCAGCCCATACATTTAAATAGGTCACTTGTGGCAACAGCTTCTCCTTGCGTGCGCTGTCTACCTTGCTTATGCGTAGTGGAGAGCTGAGTACTATAAAGGCTTAAGCATTATCTGTCGTCTCTCGCTCTTCCTATGATTTATGTTCCTGTTGTCGACATGTTAATTCAATTATCATTTACTTTTATCTTGTTAAGTTTATTAAGGTTATAATTGTTATCATGAGTTAGCTTCTTCAGTGTTGCGTGATGATGATGTCCTCACACCTGCACGAGTCGGTATATACATGCATACCTGTCAACGGTGGTTTGTACCTTCTAAGTTACCTTGCCTAATGAGATGCAGTAGCTTCTCTTTGTCGCAGTAACTTAAAGTAAATTATTGCCCTAGTGCTATAGACATAAGAATAACCAAGTTAGCCTATTGACCACTGCATCGATTCAAAGTAGCAACCTTAACATATGGTTTGCTAAGCACTCATGGGCAGGACCGCGCAAGGCGCAAATCCATCACCTACGGAGATTCCGAACCCCTAAGGCTACTGCGCCTACTCCTACCCCGGTTTTCAAAATTCCCGCAGTAGTTTTGTGGTTTTCGCTTTCGCGAGAGAGCCTCACTCCCCCTTCCCCACATTTCTACAACGGTCGCATTTCAGTTTTATGGCCCAACAGTCCAACTGGTTTCCAAGAGAGGTTGAAAATCCAAACTTTCGATCACAGAACTCCAATTCCCATCGCATTTTCGCATTGAAGACCGGTTTTGGAACGGCGCGACCGCATTAATCGGGAATGTCCAGCTTTAGAAGCCTTCTTTTCAATGAAATGCGTCCAAACTTTGATATATGCTTACACGTTTGGTCACAAGACCAAATACCAAATGTCAATTATTTAGGTCACTGCGTTTCAAACATACGGCGTTCACATAGGCAGACCGACAAATGGTCAACCTTTTGACGGATTTATTTCAAAGTTAACGCGACAGCACGGACCTTGTTGTCATTCGAGCCTTGTGGAGGGGGAAATTGTGATAAGTTAGATTTTACTGCGTTTTCAAAATTAATTCGTTTTCTCTCCACTTAAACTCAAAGATAAAAACACTTTTACTTTAATTTTTGAGTCGCACGGTCTTTTGTTTTTCCATGCCTCTCAAAATCTAATTACCGTATTTTTATAATGGCTACTTCCAGTTCATTGGCAGATGAAAACTGTTTATTATTCGCATAAACTTTGTGACATACTATTCCCAAAAGTTTTTCTATGAGGCTCAAGTCTGAACTTTGACTTGTACATAGTGAAACACATTAACTTTTTCTTTTTAAAACCTTTAAAATTATATTAAGCTGACCAACCATCCTCCTTTTGTAAGTTCTGTCCTTCCTCGAAAAGTGCACAATAAATTATGCTGCAAATGTTTTTATTATGCATTTATCATATTATTGTGTATTCTGTATTATTGTTGCAATGAATATTTATTTATGATATTTTTTAACTTCAATTTATTTATGACCTTCTTTTGTTGGAGCTAAAGTTGGACACCTTAATTATATGTAAAGAAGCATTAAGTATTATTGGAAATAAGCATTAGTCTCTTATTAGTTGCTAGCTTGATCACTTACATCTTCATTGGTTTGTAAATAAACCCTTTATTAATTTGGAATATGGAATTGATTCTTCATGGTATTTCGCAAATCCTTTTTTTATATATAATCTTGGGATAATTATAAATGGAAAGTTCGAACTTCGAAAAGAATACCTATAGCATCACGCTATAACAGAGTGGACGAAGACGCATGACAGTTAGTTTAAATTTTGCAATTGATAGAGTTAAAGAAAAGAAAAATTCTGAATAATCAATATTCCACTTTGCTTCTTTTATATTGGCAATTAAAATAACTAATACTTTATTTCTCAAATTTTATACATCTAAAATACAATCTATTTTATATTTCTGATTAGCGAGCATGATAATAGGATACTAGTGTTTTCAAAATTCCACAAGGTAAGGAAAAGATCAATACTACATGTGAGGAAAAGACTATATAGAAAACCAGTGATAATTATTCATTCACGAGGAAGAATTTCTGTAATTGCTCACATAACCACGGTAACAAAACATGCGAGGGTGTCTAGAACGCGGCCAACCTGTTTTTTTGTGGATAATAATTCTGGCTCTCCAGTTAAAAGGGTATTTATATAATTCTCTTAAGCGTTTGGCAGAAAACATCAAACCAAGTAATTTCATACAGCCTGTCCCCTAAGTCAATCGCAACACTGAAAGTGCAAAAAAAAACCTTCAAAATGTTGTGATTTGGTCATGAACGACAAATAATGTCACTAGATATACAGAAGGGCCACCAGTGGTGTAAAGAAGGTAAGTGGCGCTCTGGTCATAATATGATTTTCTTTTACAGCATTCTTCATCAGTGGCTTAAAATGCGCAAATAGCACCAAGGGTATGATTCATTGATTCATTCATTCAATATCTAGGAGAGTCAACTCAACTTTAAGGTTTTAGAATGCAGGTTGACTCTCCAAGAGTGTGGTATTATTTTTATGTCCTTTTCATCCTATTTTGCTTTGAAAATGGCATAAACGAAGTAAGTTTTTACTTCATGGCGCCTCTAAAACTGGCTCCAAGAGCATCTATACCCTTGCCTTCCGGTACGCCATTGAAGGCCACCCAAGACAAAAATTTCTGAGTATCAACCAGTTGACAAGTTCAACTTTTGATAAAGGTCTGACGATTATGACGATAAAACCATATGCTAAATATCATCTGCATAGCTCATTGTTTTTTTTAGTTACTGTGTTCATTTGCACATGGACAAACTTCTCCGTTGATGAATATCGTCCAAAACGTGATGGCAAAACTACAATTGATTCGTATAGCTCGTTGCGTTTCTGAGCCAGTGTGTTTTCACAGATACAGAAATAATTTCAGCCGGCGGGAGTATTCTCCTCTCAGTATTTTTATGTACTTTTGCAATGTGTAATGTTTTGTGTTTAGCTTCGACGGATCATAAAATAATCGAGTAGGCATTTTGAACCTTTTGGAGTTTCGGACCAAAATTTGACACATGTTCACAATTTTGGTAAAAAGATCATGAACTGTTTTTGAGTTGTCCTGTTCACGTGCACACAGATAGACAGAGATACATATTTCCCGATGACGAATTCCGTTCGAAACTTGATGAAGATCTACACTTTTAGTGCAAAGGTCACACATCAAATTTCACTAGTCTAGATAATTCCGTTTTCAACTTACCGTGTTCAGAGCGAGGCTCAGGGAAGTCTAAAACGTGGATATTCCTCTCAATTTCGAAGTCGAATTTGTCGACGATTACAATATTTTATCTTCGTATATTTCGTATACAATAGATTTAACACAGCAAAAATACGACAGCAAAAATACGACATATTTTCTTTCTGTAAAAAGTTTTTTATTGATCTTCGTAGCTCAGAGAGCTAATCAAAGCATGAAAACAAACAATTATGCGTTATATAAAGCATGGAAAACTTTTGGTATCTAATATACCGACATGCAATATCTTCATTTTAATGATGACTCCTTCCCATTTACTTAACGTCAGTCCTTTTCTCAACCATGAGAGGAAGATCTTTAACAGTTATAAGAGGGAAGTTCTTTTTGTACTCCAGAGGTACCTATGGAAAAGGCGTTGATTCTCCATTAAGTAAATGAAACAGAATTAATTTCATAGATATTCAATAACATTAACACTAGATTTATGGCTGTTGATATTGAACCTATTTTTAATGATATGAGTCATTTTCACTTACACATCAAAATGAGAATTTATGAGAAAACAATTTTAATCTCATTTCAATCAATCACTTATTATGAAAAAAACTTCATTGAAATCATTTTTACATACTAACTCTGTTTTTGAAATATATTGTCCGCAAGCATTTTTTTTTCATTTAGCACAAATTCTAACATGTTGCAACATCAATCTAGCAACATTCAATAACATCATCGAGATGATAATTTTTGTATGGAACAAATAATTTAATGAGACTGAACACTCGAAAGTTTACGAATCAGTTGTTTTTAGGATTTTTATAAGAAATTTCCTTATGCATGATACGAATTCCACGTGTTTAAAAAGTCTTACGAATCAATTGTTTTTAAGATTTTTATAAGAAATTTCCTTATGCATGATACGAATTCCACGTGTTTAAAAAGTGTAGGCGGAAAAACTAGAATGGGCTCCAGCCCATTTCTGCATTAATGCGTGTATCTCTTAATGCCATGTTTGACCCTCGATGGATTGAGCGAGTGGATCAGTCTCTCGGCCAGCACGTTCACGCAATTTATCAAGTATCGATGTTGACTTACGGAGATACCTCAAGTCACTCAGAAATCTGAGAAAACGAAAAAAAGCTTTTTGCTTACATAACAATTATAGTAATTGCTCAGACATACCACTACCAACATCGATTTTGCCTGGAGGCATCTAACAAGTGATTGGCGTACCCTTTCAAGGATGTCAGGTGTTTCATAAACATCTGCAGCAGCGACTGAAAGTTTTACAATGATGCCCTCATCAGAATCAATTGGAGTCTCGTAGATGAGTGCCTTGAGGTGTTCGCAGGACAAAAAATAAATACTTGATTAGTAAGGTGAACGTTCTGGCCAAGTGACCAATCCACCCTATCCAATCCATCAAGACCAAACTTGGCATTGAGTAATTACGCACATTAATGCAGAAATCGGCTGGAGCTCACTGTTGATTTTCCGCCAACATTTTTCATCTCAGACTACCCATTTCTATACAAAAAATGCTTCTCAATATTTATTTTACCTTCCCTTAAAGTTTGGACCATAAGTTCAGGAACACCATGTATATACCAATAAAATCTTGAATGAGTCAAATTGACTCACTCCATAAATCTAGTGTTACATGGTGAAGGCAGAAATTTCTACAATAATTATTTATTTGAAGCAATTCTGGTAATAATATCGGAGTTGCCAAAAATCGACATCATAAGGAAATATTGTTAAATTACTTTGAGTAATAATATAGATTTCAATAATATAAATATCAGTCAAAAAGTAACGCACGACCCATTGTATCTGGGCAATGATAAACCCTAAAGAAATGAAATTTTGTATATAGAATCATTGGCTATGTATCATATCATCATAACCTCAACACACACTAATCACACGACTTCAATATACGTTAGGCAGTTTCCTACATAGATCTTTTTCCTACGGTACTGTTCCTCCGGTGGTTCACTGAAGTAACTTCAGTGACGACCTGCACTTCAATTAATTTTACTAGTAATCACATCTAAAGTAACAAACTCAAGTAGATGCAAACTGAGTAATTTTAACTCAACCAGACATCTTGCCTTTGTCGTGAAGTGTGGTTTAATCCTGTAATGTAGCAAAAGAGCGCCGAGACAGATTTTAATCTCCAACAGAGCTAATCGCATTCCCAGACAGTTTCTGGGGCCCATCCCGAACGTCATAAAAGCATATTGGGGATGGTTTGTCTAATCCCAAAACCTAGAATGAAAAAAGGGATTACGAAAAATTCATTCCTACATCATGAGAATTAAGGAAAAAAACCCAGTGCCTATGTATCCGATGTTAAAACATTCGACACAGAATTATTTGTATATACTTCTCCCCATGTGGTACCTCGGTTGAAATTGAAGCTGCATCTCACCCGTAGTCATGAATTTAATGGACTTGTGGTACTGTTAGAGCGACATGGCATCATGGCCCTGGTCTAGTATTTGGACCAAGGGGACATGAAACAACAACATTATTTGTATGGGCAATAATAATTTTAAATAGATGTCTTTTTTCACACATATATGTTGCAAGTGATATTAAATGCAATAAGATCTTTTAAAGAAAGAGTGTTAAAAGTATTTATTCCTTTCTTTGAAAATTTGCTTTCACAAGGAGTACTTTCAACTCTTTTCATTTACTCAAACTACAAAGCAATCGAAGAACTACCATCCTACGTGAAAACGATGCAACCAAAATAACGCGAGGTAGATGGGCTGTTCGCAATTTTTGCACATTGTTAAGGCGCTTATATACTTGCGGGCCGTACAGTTCGCGAACCACTCGCAGAAATTATTTTCACGATGGACCAACTGCAAACCGTGGGAAAGAAGCAAATCCACCTCGAACCATTAGTCATCGCTTGCCACTTGCCGGTGGAAGAGAGTGATTGGAATACGCCTTGGTTTGCAGATTCAACCTTGCAGGTTCGAAAGAGATTCGAGAGAAACAACGAACTATTCACGAATACATCCCGACGTGGAGCGCGACTCTCTTTGTGTTCAAAGAAAAACTGGCTCGCAACATCGGGATTTGGTTCGCCGAGAGCTGTTCGAGAACTGTTCGTCTCGTAAGTGTAAGCGCGGCTTTAAATGGAAACTATGGTATCAAAATACCGTTTTGGAGGAGGGGTGCTATAAATGATGTGGAAACTAACATTGCTGGAATAAAAGATTCGGGATCTTCGCTGAACATGGCTGTCCTCTCTGTCCTACAAATAGAAAGGATAACTTTAAGAGGACATTTTTTGCCGCTAAATCATTGTTCCCAGCAAAAAAGAACAAATAGAAAATGATTACACAATTTTAGCAATTTGGGATGAGTGCTTAGAAATAGCATGTATTGTGTAGCAACGGATTCGGAAACCCTCCGCGCTTCTGCGCATGCGCCGGCCGGTGTTATTTTCAGCAAAATAGGGGGAAAGTGAAGAATGGAAGGGTGATGTTTATACTGAGTGTGATCTAACAAAGAACTCCGGAAATGCGCTCATATGACTCATTGCCTGACACCCCCTTCCGGTGTAAAATCGTCCAAAAGTGTTAGTCTCGGAATCCGTTGCAGAACTATATTTTTATTTAATGTAAGGACTTCACGAAGTGTCTAGTTACTTTAAGACGGGAATTCCGGCTGGCTGTATTCCATAGTGCGTGTACCATATTCTTTGCGTGAATACGCCATTCTTTGCAAGTAATAAGGGCATCCTGTGTAGAAAGGAAATATGGAGATGGATTCTGCTCACACCCATTTCGATTTTGTGTCAGTCTGAGACTGTTACTCAAGTACAACATCTGGCCGCAAGAGAGTAAAATGTCGTCACTGAACGACAATATTACGATAATGACACACCCATGAGCAGAAAGGCAAAAAGAAGAGACAATGGCAAGTCGTTATTCAATCCACAATTCCAACAGCCATCATCAGTGACCGATTTCATTGCTCTGTCATCTGACCTTCTATTGCAGATAATGGTTGTCTTTGAGTTAGCAGGGTCTGAACGAATATTTATAGAGGTTCTACATATTCGATACATTCTCAAATCCCCCTCCTCACCTGGACATCGTAAGACCGTTTGTTCAAATTTTTCTTTACATTGTTATGGGCATGAAAGATAAAGCAAACAGATTATAGGCTCACTTGATGGCACAATAATGGTGTTGGGCTGGTTAACGAGTTACTTCTTTAAGTTAACCTGGAGTTTAGGGTCGGTACTCACTTCGCTTCCCTTAAGCTCGCCAATTGTTTTTCGCCAAGAGAGGGAGTGCCAGAATATTTGGTTTGGATGCGGGTTCAACTTTTTTTCGGCCTCGTTTGCGCATGCGCTGACCGTGATTTGTTTACCGGTCTATGGCGCATGCCCTTAATTTCGCCTCATTTCCATTGGTACACCGATTGCTCTCTTCTATCTGATTGGTCGGCGTACGAATTTGAATAATACTTCGTTTCGAATTCTTGATCATTTACCAAACGATTTTTTTAAATAACCGTTCGCTTCTCTTCTAAAGATCTTCGTTCGTTTAAATTGCTGATTCTCTTTCTCTGTGTTGATGATTATGGCTTCCAAATACCGCGCAAGGAACGTTTTTTTCTGGAAACGATGGTTCCCTTGCTACGTTTCATCGTCCTCGGACGTCGTGTTTTTCCTGTGTTCGTGCTTTCGTGTTTCGTTTCTCAATGAAACAGTGAAGCTACGAGGGGGCCCACTTTGCTGAAAGCAAAGCCGCTGATGTTTTTTTTTAAATTAAAAAAATTGCCCGGTGCACACTTGAAATGCCAAAGGCATTGCGTGCTCAATCTCTCGTTTTGAGATGCCGTAGGCATCGAATGCACAGGAGACCTATAAAAAACTCTCTGCGCATCCTAAACAGTGTTTGGCGACGGCAAATAAAATTGCGCCAACGAAAATTGGGGAGAAAATAGTACTCACCCTAAACTCCAGGTTTACCCTTCTTTAAAACTATGATAGATAAGTAATAGCAGTAACTCGAGGGAACTGTAAGCATAAGAACATTGGAATATTATAGTAATATAATCCATTCGAAGACAAACAACGAAACAGTGTTTTTCAGCCAAGAGTTTATATGTTCTTCAAATCCTGGTGAACGTGAAAGGGATATTTTAAGAATTAATTTTATTCTTGCCACCAAATCGATGTTTTATAACGGCTACTCTTGTAAGAATATTGCATGTCAAGAAGATTTTATATGAATTTTATTTTTTAAAATAATGTATCTGAATCAAGCATGCGTAATAGGACATGCATAATTTTTTTTCAAAGCCCTTTTTGTGAGACAACTTTTGCGGTCCCATTATTATTCTGAAGTGAAAATTCAAAAAGGTATTCAGCAAATTTTATTGAAAAGCTTAAAGTCATTGTAACTTTCTTAAGTATTTTTGCTTACAAATGAGGATGAATGTGAAGGAAGATGGCGACATCAAAATTGTCGAGACAGCTTTAGAGTTTTACGCAGCATAAGTTGAGGTGGCGACACACAGTTTAAGAAAACAAGATATCTACCAGACGACTTATAATAGAATTTTGAAACAGTCTAGACATTTTGTGACATTCGTGTGTCACAGACTAATGCTGTTTACAAAACGTATTATACTAGATTTCATATCCTCTGGATTAGAGGAATATTCCAGACGTCAGAGGATTTGCCTTAAATCAAGCCTGCTCATTTCAGATGCAGAAATCACAAAACAAGCTATCTATTGTCAGATATATGGAAAGTTACGGCTTACCTTATATTCTATTAATTCGAGAAAGATTAGTTAAATTCTGTAACGATGTTTCAAATTCTGTATAGGTAGTGAAAGAAAAGTCCGTATCGGAAAAATATTTTTAAAAGTCTAATGAGTCTTTATAAATATGAAATCAGTTTTAGGAAACCCTTTGGGGAAAACTATTGATATTCCGGACGTTGTTAAACCTCCGCTTTTTAGACAAGATTCCATCACTATAAATATTATTGTTCGTGTAATTAATAGCATCATGATTGCCTCAATACCATGCCATATAATTTCCCAAATGCTTAATTCTTGATAACTCTTCAGCCTATCTCTTCTGAAATAAAAATTTTGTTAGAAAGAATACCGCAAAATTATACCCTTCGTTCAGAACTGTGCTTATCCTTCTGAGATAAAAGACGTGAAAATCCTTGATGAAGATAGCTCGCAAAAGGTTCGGATCAGACAGGATATCTTGAAGATCACTACCATCGCAAGCACTGTAAAGGATAAGATAATTTGATTTTTAAATTTTGGTGTATAAAGGTTCAAAACAAAAGTATCGTAATCGTTAAAATATTTGACCTCGAGATTTTGATGCCCCACGTTTCAAAATTCTCTAATTTGATGGAAAAAGAAAAGGCGGCCACATTCTTGCAATATGTCTGTCTGAGACAAAATGTCGAAAACGTAACAAGTTGGATGGATGAAATTTAGTACTCTGTCTTTACATCAAATTGGAAGAATCCTGTCGAATTTTGGATGAAATCCATCAAAAGAAAATCTTTGTATGCAAACACGATAGTTCAGAATCATTTACAGTCATTCATCAGCCAATTTTGCAACCGAATATTTGTTGTTCTCTCCTCGCATTATGGAGAATTGTAAATTATACACAGGACACTCTATGGCTGAACATTTCTTTTTTTCCCTTTTTGGCGCTGTTAAGCAATGTTCTTTACTATGTGCAAATATGGCACTGTTTTAGAAATGAGATTGATGTTATCCGCGTACAGTGATATAGGGAAATTAAATGACGACTTGTGACATTTTCAGCTTCCCTCAACATATTTGGCTTTAAAAAGTGCAAAAGCTCTAGTATTTTTCCTTCACGGCCTCCTCAACAATGGAGCTTACTAGTTCCTGTCGTTAAGTCTATACACTCAAACACAGACTATTTGCAATTTGAAAGTCTACCTTCACCAGTCTTAAAATAGATATTTTAGATTTTATTGACAGTCAATTAAAAACGTTAAATTAAACCTTTTGCAAGTTCTTCCAAAGATTTAATCAGCTACCGTAACATGCTATTGTTTTAATTTTATCTAGACATTTTAACTTAATTTTTTTCTATTTTTTTTGTCTTTAATTTGTGATTCATTATTTTAAAAGTTACGGTACCTTGAAATCACCTTTCCCTCAAATTCAGTACCAGAGTTGGGACCGGGAGGAAATCAAATTTTAATTAAATTCATCGATTAATTGATAATTAAGTTCTGAAAATATTAAAAAAGCGTATTATCATCGAGAACTCACAAGTGTACAAAATTTGAAAATTCTGACACAGCAGGAAGTGAGTGAAAAATCGACTCCAAAACTCCGTCCTATAAACACTAGATGCCCTCAATATTCATACGATGTCGCAAGACACTCAGAATATCGTAGCAACATCGTGGAAACATCGTAGAATATCTTGTGCTAATAAGGCATCTTTACAAACATGAAACAAGTCTAGCTAAATAAAAGTGATTAATTACTTTCAGTATATTCGTTGTATGACATGAAAATGTAGAAAGAAAGAAACAAGTAGTATCAGCATCGCTTAATTACTCATACACTCGCCCAAGGTTGTTTTTGCCCATGTCTCTTACCACACCAGCCATGCCCTGAAAAGAAAATATAAAAAAAACCCTAGAAAAATTGACACTATTAAAACCACAAATATATCCGGAGAAACATTAATAACTTTTGAACAAGCTGTTATTTTTACGAAAGCGAATAACATCCCACCTCTAGCCGTGTACATAAGGTCGGTGCACATCGAATCTGACATCGTAGGTCAAACCTCCTCACAGCAATGCAGTCTAGCATAGCATAGGAATCGTGTATTCGAGAGCCGTTCCCACCGAAAATCTAGCCGGGTACGTAAGATCGGTGCACATTGAATATGCCATCGAGGGTCAAACATCCTCGCATTGGTGCAGATGGAATTGGAGTCATGGATTCGAAATTATTAGATGAAAAAACAAGTTTCTTCAGAATTTGAGCTTCATATGAAAACATTCGTTGCAGTGAGCGGCTTTTCGTTGCCTTTCTGGGAGACGAAGACCGTTTCGGCACACTTCCCTTTCCATCCACTAGATACTGCGAGCGTACTGCTAGAAGGAAAGTGTAGCTTGCCGAGACGCTCTCCGTCTTCCAGAAAAGCAACAAAGAACTGCTCATGATGACTTGATCTCTGAGGCATATGCCTCCATATCCGTTGACATACTACAGAGGGTGACTGAAAATTTTATTCTTGGTATGCTCCAGCTCTCTGCTGCGGAAGGAGCATATTTTCTATCGATTGTGATATGATTACAACGATTGCTTGCAAAAGACTTTTTCAAAGAATCTATACTACGACTGCAACGTACAGCACCATCTGCTGGCACATTTGTACCAGATTATTACGGCTTTCAAAATAAACAGGCAACTGGTTTCATACGTCTATCGATCTCCGTTGCTGAGTTATATAATTTTAAAAGGAGGGAGTCCCTTATGGGACATATTGTTTACGAAATTTGTGGTCTAAAACGCAAGGAAAGACTGCTAGAGGGGTCGATAATAACAGGACATCAGATCAGGTGTTCAACACTGTCGAAATGCAATACAGTTTTACAAAAACACAACGGCACAGGTTCCAGTCTGACAATCAACATTCCCCTACCCAGTTATGACGTCTTAAGATAGTAACAAAACTGAAGAGTGCATCGTACCTGTAATCCTAAAGTAAAATTTAAATTATTTTATGCCTATGGCTGTGCAGGCTTCGCTATGAGACACTTTTAGAAATGCTAAGTTTCTTATAGATCCGTGCAGGGGCCGCAGTGGCAAGGTCTCGGCTTTGGAGTCTGAGAGTTCCAGGTTCGAAACCCGATTCCACCAAAGATCTACCGTGTATTGGGCCTGCTGCACGCTAAATCATACGCAGGGGCCAAATGACCCCCCGCTGGTGCAGCGCGGAAGCTTGGAGATGGATTGCCACCCCAGTCGCCGTCCTCGTCATCTGATTGCGGTTCAAAATGACGAGGATAGATTATGTGTTGCCTCAAAACGACATGTTAATATAACTAAACTATGGATCCATGCAACTACCGCAATGACTCTCTCTTCGAAGGGTATCGTTAACCAGATTTTTCATATATACCCAGAGGAAGCAATCCAGGAGGGGCAACTCCTTAAAGGCCTCATGATGGGACGCTCCATTCGACCGAAATGTGCTGGCGGTCCATCTGGTTGAAATCGCAAGTTATGACAAATGTTTGCTGAGAAGTAATGGAATAACTCCATTGATACTTCCTCCAATAATATCCCATAAAATCTTCCATCCATCCTTGTTAGCACCAAGTATCGGCCGAAAAAAGAATCACTTCAAGCACCAGAAAAACGAAAATCTCCAGCTGTCTTAAATTGGACACTCATGTGGAGTCCGCTCCATTCCGCTTCGCAATTATTTGCATTTCACACCAGACCGTTCCAATTTTCAGCACAACCATTTACGTGCTTCATTCACTTTGGCTTCAAACCACCGGTCATTGCGATCCCCCCTCCCCTCCTCAAGCTTTCAAAACGGGTTCCTCTGCCCTCGGCTGACCCCCTCACACTCCCCCCGCGGATGGCTTTCGCTTTTTTCAGAGAGCATCGCTCCCCTTCTTTAGGAACGTATTTCACTTTCATACGCAAAATGAAAAACGAACGGCATTCAATTTTCAAACTTTTCGAGCACAACATTCCAATTCTCATCGGCTATTAGCATTGACGGCGGGTTTTGGTGCGAGGCTCTCCAAATGGTGTGGAGCGGTTTCACAGTGAATGCTCAGCTTTACGTTGCATATGGTACCACATGTTCCTATGCAAAAATAGCTTCTCCGCTCATGCCTGACCTTCCTTTCGAGTTCGTCAAAAGAGTTATAAATCACCATTTCGAAAAGGTGCAAATAAAATATAAAGATCTGTTTACAGCATAATACTAACATTTCTTTCAGTGGTGGGGAAGAGGAGTTATAAAATATACAGGGTGGAAAGGATTAAACCAAAGTGACCAGACGTCCCTACTTGATTGGGACAACCCCGATTTCTGACTATTCGTTCCGGCTTCGTCCAGTTAGCTTCTCGGTTTGCCTAATTTTTTAATTATAAGCAAATAGTCCATATTTTAAAAAACTGTAAAAAAATTAAATGGGTTTAACTTAAGATATTTGCTTCTGATAATGCTCCTCAACTTTAACACAACAAAAAAATAATCTAACCAACAATTCTCGTTTGCAACCAGTGATAACAATCGTTTCCCCTTGCGACAAGCAGTCAGCTATTACGTTCTTTGTGCAAGAGCAGGATCTGTTCGTATTTTTGTTTCACTCTTTCGTGGGATGACCCCTGCTGAGGGAAATTTTTGCAGTTGGATTGAAATATTTAATCAAGAAAATTGGAGTAGAAGCATCCCAAACGATGTGAAGGTTATGACGGACGATTATCTAATTATAATCATTAAGGCTGGTGTTGTGCTGCGCATGCATGCATGAATTGAACCCGGAACTATTTGAAACACGAGAGTGACTTCTGTTACTTGCTCTTTTTGATAATATAGAACTCCATATTTTTGATATCGCTGAAATATTGATGTGCAAAGTGTTTTCATACACTTATATTTAACTTAACTTGTTTCATGTTCGTAAAAATTGAATTTTGTTAAATGGAACTTTGATTTTTCACTCAGTTCTGTTATGAAATTTTTCACGCTTGCGTGTTCTCAATGACAATACACTATTTTAATACTTTCAAAACTAAATTTGGCGTTAATCGATTAATTAAAGTAAATACTGATCACATAGTCTCCTGGTAATCAATTTGGGAAAAATTTATTTCAAGATTCCAAAATAATTATAATAAAGAATTATAAAGCAAAATCTTAAAAATGAAGAATAATAAATCATAAAAATTTCTACTTTTTAGTGTATTAATGAATGTATGTTTTTAAAAACTGTAATTAATAAATTTGTTTATATACTGTTTATGTTTATATGCACATCTATACATATCTTCTAAATGATACTCAGGTCATTCCTTCCCGTCGTTCTTTTTTCCTCCTTTTAGAATAGAAATTTTTCATGATTTCTGTATTTCATACTATGGAATCGAGAAACATATATAGTATGTGAAGTGACGGCTTGTCAGTTCATAACCGAGCGGTGCTGCAAAAAATATTTCTCAAAAGAGAGAAGAACGACATGAAAGCGAAACCGAAACCAAAAAATAGGGAACGAGAGAAAGCGAAGAGAAACAAATAAAGAAAGTGAAGGCGAGCAGTGGGTGGAAGAGAAGGACAGAAAGCAAAGAGTGTCACTTGTCTGAACGCCAAACCTGAGTTGCAAAAATTTCACCTCAGTCAGTGTTAAGTCCTAGAGGGAAAATGTCACTTTTAGCCTTCCAATGTATTCCATACTTATTCGCAATGACCGAATTTTGATTCTTTCCGATGTGAAGCCCCATTCTACGTCTCTTTTAAGCGGGGCATTCACCGTTGTTCCGCTCCACGAGTTTTGGAACACGGGAAGGCAAAACCTTTCGTCAATGTGAAATCCCGATGAAAATTGGCACAGTTAGATAACGCTGTTGGAATTCAAACGAATTTGTTGTCCATTGGAATGGAAGGCCACAAAAATGAAATATGATTCTTCGAGACAGCGATAAATCATCCGTGCATGTGGAGCGCACTGGGGAGGTTGAAAGTGCGTAGGAGTCAGTCTAGGACTTTGAACCTTCACAAGCAAGAGTTTTCAAAACAAACTTTGGAGCCTCCGTGAATGACCTGCCTAATCTATCGACTTGAATGGGTGGGAAAAAATCTCGCTCTATGGGCCAAATGGAATGGCTTTGACTTCTCGTGAATGCCCAACTTTACATGTCGATTTATTTTCTGTCTTCTTTCTTTATTCTTGCAATTTTATTTTATAACTTTTCTTTCATAGAGGAAAAAGTATTTGTATTTTTAATCGTGTTTGCTTACAAGTTTTTAAAATAATTTCAGAGGGTGCTATAGCTCTACATCCCTATGGAGTACCGCCGTTACGTATATGTATTGTTAGATAGTTTTTATTTGAAATTGTGTTTACTGAAATTTTCGCTTCTCTATATTTATCTATATGAACTCATTAAACCAAGTCCCAGAATTCCAAACGTTAATAGGTTCTTTGAGCGTAAGTCTAAAGTGACTAGACGCTTTGGATTAGCTAAGACAGTCTCTATTTTTGTTTATCTCAGATTGAAGAGAATGCACCAAATTTGTTCTGTATTGTATTGAAACGTTCTTAGTTTTAAATAATTTGTGTTTAAAACGATTACATATATTTAATCTTTTCGAGTTTTTAATTTTTTTTTTTTTTGAAGAAATGACCTAGAATTTCAATACTATATGTGATGAATTTATTTAGTGTGATAGGATAAAGTATAATCAAACTTCATTGCAAAATTACAGTCTGAAATATACAGGATGATTATAAAAAGACTTTGCCAAATTATGAGTTCATGTCGATCATACCATTCCAGGAAACGGAATGAAATTTTTGGCATGTATTTTAAAGTGAATTAAGGCTCAAAAATGATACAGAAAAACAACTGTTCAGCTCTTATCGTTACAGACACAATAACAAAATTTCAAATAGCACTACCTCCTCTCTTTTTATTAGATTTAGATCTTCATAGAAAACGCGTAAATGGCAGCACGAAACAAGAACTTTCCAAACGAACATCGAGTGAATCTGGCTAAAATAAAAGTTTAACGAAAAATTGGGTAATAAAAAAATAATGAAGTCGTAGTTGGACTCCGCTGTTAGCATTAATTTTAGCAGAGGGTTAATATTCTTCTTTCATTATGGGAAAAAAACTGCTAGGTTTCAGCGTACTAGTGTTAACTTATTCAAGTCGCATAAGATTTGTAGGCTTTGTGTTGTTGTCATTTGTTTTCTTTGTGTTGTCGTCATTTGTTTTCTTTGTGTTGTTGTCATTTGTTTTCTTTGTGTTGTTGTCATTTGTTTTCTTTGCGTCTGAGTCCTTAGAGATATTTCCTCAGGGATATTAAATGCAATACATCCATTCTCCGTTGCTCTTTCATTGCCCCCCCCCAAAAGTCACAACAAACTTGCATTTTTATTTCTGATTAGCACTGCCAGTTAACTGATAAAATTTTTAAGTCAAATGACCGCAAGTTCGAGACCAAATTCATTTAAAAAGGAACACCAATAGGAAGGGTGAGTATATACCAGTATAATCACCAGCAAAGTTTTGTACCTTTTGCCAAATGTCGGGAAGCTATAGGATCAGGAACGTGGCGAAGGGGGTGTAGGGGTGTGTGACACCCCCCAGATTTTTCTGAAGTCGGCAATTTGACTAAATGAGTCGGCAAATTTTGAAAAAGTAATCGAACTTATTATTTTATTCTACATATCCACGACATTTGCAGAATTATTTATTGAAACTTTGAAAAAACTAAGTGAACTTTTATTTACTAAGTTGGTTTTTAAATTCTCTTGTGGACTATTGTTGTCACCGACAGGGAGCCGTTCCGACTCGGGTATGCGCAGGACCAGGCGTGGTGATAAAGACTATTCAAACTTTCCCTTCTGTAGTAAAATAAATAAAGATAAAATCTCAAGAGCAACGAAAGAGAAATGAGTTGGCACTGTTTTGTAGATCCCGAAATTTTCCGTTACCCTTCTGCAAAACAGCGGCAGTGTTCTTCCCTAGACTTTCTAGTGTACTCCCTAATAAAAGTGTCATCCCCCTGCAAGTCCTCAGACACAAGGCCCAAATTGCTGAGTTTTATTACCCTGAATCGGGGTCTACGGCAAGTCGCTATTGCCGACAAAATGACGGCACATCGAAATCGGTGTGTGTTTACAGACGGACGAAGTGACAGACATATATAATTCCAAAAAATGTTTTTTCGTATTCGGGTACTCTAATGAAGAAAAAATCTCGATGTCAAATTTTTTGGCGTTTATAATTGTTTTTTTTTTTATTTTTTTACTTCGCATGTGAGAAAGTAAAAAGTTTTTAATGCAAATATCCTCATCTTTCTTAAGTCTTTATTACTTTTTTAATTTCAGATAATTTAAAAGAGAAAATATCAATACTACGTTTTCTTAATATCTTAGAATTTAAAAAATAACATTAATTCGATAAAAGAATTGAATAACAACAATCAAAAAATGAAAAGACAGTTTAAATTTTAATGTTTACTGTGGGATTATTTTGCATATTATTTTTATATTTTTAAATATAAGAAAACATTTATGAAAATTTTTCCACGACATAAAAAAGGAATAAATAATTATTTAAATTTCTTATAATATAGATTTAAGAAACCTTGAGAGATGCTAACAATTTTTTAATAACATTAATTTAATATATTAGCTTTCATCATATATTTATAAAAAATGTATTTTATATAAAAATTTTGTGAATTTAATATACAAGCCACAATGATGCGATTTATTTTACAACACGAGACAAATATTAACTCAGTGTGAAACAGTTTCTTTCAATTGAGCATATGTTTTAATTATGTGGTTACTAACATTTATTAAAGCGCACTGAATTTAAAAGCTGCATATTTTAACCTTTCCTCACTAAGCTTATATGAATGAATGAACTTTTCTCTCCAACTTTACTATAAAAATTTTTTTATCGATTTTTTTATATAGAAAGAAACTTGACAAGCAGTAACATTCAGTGATTGCATTGAAACATTTTCAATCCTGATAGTGTAAAATTTAGCCTCTTAAAATATGTAAAGTTGTTAGCTGCTAATAATAATTACATTATTCAAATGCTAAACTGTTTCAGGAATTTTAAGAAATGTCACAATCTTATGCCACTGACATCAGCAACAAACTATTGCTTGAAAATAAAGTTTGGGAACTTTTTATATTCCTTTTTCTTTATTAAAAATGTTCATTTCCTGGATTTCAAACGAAAAGATGGTCATAAAAAAGCATCTTTAAAAATGAAAGATTAAATATTTTTAAAGAACTACATATGAGGAGCTTTCTGACAAAAGTGAACACACACACACAGATACACTTTTTTCTAAAAAGCTTTGTGTTACAATTTTCTCATGTGAGTACCCAACTATTCGAGGGTGCAGTATCATTCATTTTGTCTCATAACTTATTTTACCCCCTTTGTAAAATTACCCAAAGTTCTTAATTCTTAAACAAAATTAAAAATAACCACTTCTAAATCCAACATTGTAAAATGGATATGCTCACTTTTGATTTAAAAAAAAACTCATATTTTTAATCTTTCTGCAACATCTTTATTTATTTATTGTGCATCTGTGTGTTTAATGCTAGAAAAATATATCTAGCTCTCATTTTGGGGGGCGTTCTTTCTCTTATGAAAAATGTCAGCATTTCTCTTCCAAAATCTTGATAATTATGTCCAAAAACATTGAAATATACCACGTAAGGAAACCATTTCTTTTCCAACCCTGGAAGCTTTTACGAGCAGGACAGCTTAAGAATCCTGTAATTTCATGGTGTCTTCGGGTTGCACCATTCGTGAAAAAAAGGGGTAGAAGTAGACTGACAGATTTATGATCGGGGGAATGCAGTTGTTTTTACATCACAAAAACCCCTAACTTCTTATTGGACAGGAAACTCGAATGGACACTATCCTGAACAGTCGTAAAGTTAAAGACAACATAAAGCAATTTCAATCCAGAAAGAGGTAGTGTAGCTGATAAGTACAGAGCGCCTTGCATACCACAAACCTGCTTTACTATAGGCGAGCTAAATCATTATTATTACTGTGGAACTTGTTTAATTCAAACATTTTTTATCCGAATTCGTAAGTAATTCGATTTTTTCTCTATTTCCTTAAACTTTCTATACGCATTATGCCTAAGTATAATCTGTAATTCGAATTTATTTTGCTTACTTAAATGTCAAGAATTAAAATTGCAAATTCTTTTATATCTCTAAATTGCTTTCGTCCTTACTTTGTATGCTCATCAAACGTGAATAAATAACTTTTTGAGGCTCTTTATTGACTCGAGATCCAATCAAACCAGCAATTAAATATTTCTCACTTTGAATTATTTTAAATTTAAACTTTAAGTAAGTTTATTAAAATAATTATCAATAAATATTATTACTTTGTTAATTAAAATTTCACACTGTGTATTTATTCTTTATTAAATGTGTTAAATTTTAAAATAGATCTTTTTTGCCTTTTTTAGTTAAAATTGCCGTTTTCTCGTGCTTTATTAACTTTTACCCATCAACCACTGTAAGACGTTCTAAATTAGCTTCGAATTAGCCAAGTTTCACTGCTTTTCATTATTTTACATTGCCTTTGTTGTATTAATTATTTGCTTATTTATCATGATTTGTTTTAATAGATCTAAAGAAATTCTGCAAATTTATTCATAGCTGAAAAACAACCAATACACCATCGAATAGAACAAACAATTTTCTTCCTAATGAAATTTGTTTTGAGCTTCAAACGTAATTTACTGAATTGTGAGAAATTTTAAAAAAATAGTCAGTTTTGCCATCGAAATTTTATTTTTATTTTTAAATTTGCTGTATCCGACGTTCTAATAACACTATTATTTTCACTTTGTTTCAACTTATAACTAGACCGGTTCTGTCAGATTTAAAACAAGAACAGTTAAAATATCTTTTCCCGTTTTTTCAAAATTAATTTTCTACTGATCAGTTGAAAGATATTTTTTCCCTAGCGAGCGTCCTCCCGCGACACTTCTCCGGAAAACTGCTGGCAATTTCATTGGCTGACGGGGCAGAGCGTAGGAGACGTCATAACCTTTAACTGAGTGACTTCGATTATTATTTTCGGCAGTGTCTTAAAGTGTTTATTTGTCTCGCATATTTTGTAAGCTTGCTGTATAATAATCATTTTCACGTTGCAATTTTTTAATATTTTTATGGATTAACGTACTCTGTATTGTTTTTCTACATTTGAAATATCATTATCGTTAAGAAAAATAAGCTTGAAAATCAATAATGTATATCTTTTGTTTTCAGAAGTTTTTCATGCCATTGTGGCCGGGTTTTTTTTTTTTTTTTCTTTTCATTTTGTTGAATTCCTGATTCCACGGGCAACGCCGTGCGCGTACTGCTAGTTTTAAATAAATCCCAAATGGTTTTGCGCTTCAGATATTTACGAATAAATTTATTTTCTGAGGACATTTGTGATATCTATCTTGCAGTGCTCCCAGTTTTTCTGATGGGTTGGGTCCACACACATACATTAGGAAAGCACAACTAATCAATGGTGATTTATAGTGGAAGTGATTTGTAGAGGATGAGTTTATTTTCCATCGAGAGTTAGGACTTCCTACCGAGGAGGGAATAACATCGGGCCTTTGCTAAGCTAAATTTTGTCTTTATTTTTTTAATGTGATTTTTGATGGCAGGTCTTTTGTCTTTGTTTGAGCCCTTAGATATTTCGTATCCTCATCATTGAAAATGATATTATGCATCATAGCAGGAACATGCATGTATATTAGGCGCTATAAAAATATTTGTCTTTTAAGTCTGCAAAGTTCATCATGAAAGTCGGCATTTTTTGGATCTCCCCCCCCCCCTAGATGTGAGACGCTCGCCACGTCCCTGTATAGGATACCGTCGGCAAGGTGTTGTTTGTTGATGACAGCAACAAAGCGCCCTAATATTCGCCATTTCTTCAGTACGTGCCATACCGTTTGATGATCAAGACAAACTTCACGGATAATTCCCGGACAGTCCATCTACGTCCTATGGAAAGCAGACCACTCACGATGTCAATCTGATGTTGAGAAATGGACGGCCGACCTGTGCGATGCAAATCCGCAGTCGCATTCAGACGCACACGAAGCGCTTTGACCCATCGTGTCACCTTCCTATACGGTAACGCATTATCGCCACAGGCCTCACGTAATCCGCGATAACATTCAGATGCATTTTTGCCACGGGCACCCTCGATTTCGATCAACGACAGCTGATCACCTTTTGTAAACGTGCTTTAGCGGTAAAAATGACACACTCTACTTCAACGCCGCACAGCAACTACCCTTCCAACTGGATCGACTCTTATGCAATTTACACATCGACAACAGCGCCACCTCACGGCTCCCATATCCTGTTTGCGCATGCCCGATCTTCTGCGGCTTTCTGGACTACATTGCCACTACTTTATTTACAACCCTCGTATTAAGAAAAAATATGTTTTAATAAAAATAATACATTTTCTTTTTCTCAAAACTTTTTATTGACTTTCGTGGCATGCAGACCAATTCAATGCATGAAAAAACAAACAATAAGGCATTACACAAAACACACAGAAATATATAGAAACAAATACATCGACAAAGTGAGATTTTTTCTGTTGAATGCTGACTTTTTTCATTCATTTCACGTCTGTTCTTTTCTCAAACATGAGAGGAAGATCACTCACAGTTAGAAGAGGGAAGCTCTTTTTGTAATCCACAGGTACCTGTAAAAGAAGGGCGTTGGTTTCCCATTATTTAAAACAAGCATAAGATACTACTTCGTTCAAAAGGCTCCGGAACTTTTAAAACATTTTCTAAATATAAATGAATATGCGATGTCCCGCTAGTATCATGTGACCGACTAGTCAGAATCGGTTTCATCAAATAAGTACATTGTATTTGCTTGGCTCATGATTACAGCCATTCAAAACTTCACGTCGCGGAGAAAAGACGTCCAAAATACCCTCCATTCAGAAATTTGCACTTTGCTTCACGTATATGTGCAAATATTCATGCTTAGAAGACAATGGTCCAAACTACCCAGGTACTTGATAATGGAGAGTCGGCAAAGCCTCACTGATATATTCTGACGTTACATCTCAATATTAGCATGTTTGTTTTACCTCCACCTTTTTTCCGCTAAGTTCACTATTCAGTTTTCTCAATGTTATTTTCCACACACTTCGATTCCATGAGCAGAAAAAATAACTGATTTCTAATTTCTGACATTGTTTTTCTTCTTCTTCAAGAGGATGCGAGTTATTCGCCAAACCTTTACTCAATCAATACGAATGACAGATGAAAACCGTCACCAGAGTAAAAAGCGTTTTATCGCGTGTTAGCCTGGAAAACCCGCCTATTTCACTGCTACACTCAAAGGGAAAATATGGAAAGAAACGACTTAACAAAACAAACCAGACCTGCTAGATATTTGTATTAAAACACAAGACAAAAATTAACGCAAATTCTAAAATTCTTCTGCATCTTATGGACCTTCATTTATATTGACAAAGTTTGACTAAAATAGAAAAGTATTAACCTGAGTAGTAATCTCAACTTATATAGTAATCATAATAAGGAAAATCAATCACCGTCACTTGGATATTCGGTGCTATTGACTCACCGACCGCTTTGAGAGCTACGCAAAACGTATCCCATTACGAGAATCTCACTTCTGCAACCTTCGTAAGGAGGTACGTCCGTCATCGAGTGGTTAAACAGCCACAATACTACTATTGCGCTTTCGCTTAAGGGAAATTGAGAACTTACTTACACTGAAATTTCTCAGCTTCGTACCCGAGTTACTCTCCCTTTCCACACACACTCCCGGCGGAATTTGAAGTAGCAACTCGAGTAATGCAGGGTGATTTTTTTAAAAAACTGACCGTACTCAGAGCCTTTTGTAGCTCGATCTATCAGCTGAAATGCCACCAAATTTGGTAGGAGTCTAAAAACAACATAGGGGAAAAAGATATCATAATAAAAAAGAATCAATTCCGAAAATCGCCGATAGGGAAAATGTGACGCTGTTGCAACCTACACAACTGAGAATGAGACAAAGCCCTATCGGCGACTTTCGGAAGAATTTTTTTTATCACGGAATCTTTTTTCCTATGTCGTCGTTAGTCACTCTACCAAATTTGGTGGCATTTCAGCTGATATATCAAACTACAGAAGGCTCTGAGTACTGTCAGGTTTTAAAAAAATCACCTTGCAGTTAGATGTGTAAGTTTAACTCACTCTTACAACTTACTTTTGTAGAGGAATCTGGTTTAATCCTGAAATTCCTTAAAAGAGTGCTGAGACAAATTTTAATCTCCAGCAGAGCGAATCGCATCCCGAGGCAGTTTCTAGGGCCCATCCCGAACGGAATATAAGCATACTGGGGATGCTTCGGCGCCTCCAGAAACCTACAAAGCAAAAACATTTATCACGGGAAAATTCATGTGTAGTTACTTAAGACAAAAATCAGTATCTACATATCTGATACTTTAAACATCGACCAAAGAATTTACGCAGTAGCGCCATTCATTTTTTTTAACATGATAGTGTCTAGGGCTGAATATTATCTGTAAATTGCTTGAAGCGACATGCCTGATGAAAAAAATGTTCAAAACGCTTCACGGGGCAGACCGTTGGATCTAAAGCTACCAAATGTGGCGCGTAGTTACTTCTTGGGTAGTAGGTGATTATTAAGGTATCCGCATACGTTCGAAAACCCATTTTTGACCGAAAATCATAATTTTTTTTTAATGTCTTATCTGAAAGCCTATTGTTTTTAGTTTTCAAAACAGTTTTTATTTTACATATATGATGATCAGAAGTGAAATTAGAGACATTTTAGTAGAACTTGACAGTTGAAAATGGAGTGGTAAATAATACGATAAAGAAGCATTTTTCATTGTTTTTACTTAAGATATTTAAATTTTATTGTTCATTTTTGTTTTATACTATTTTACATATACCAGGTATTATTTTGAAAGATTTTCAGTGTGAATTTCTTTGTTTTCTATGACATTGTTGCAAATTTAGGTAATTTTGAATCATTGCAATATCTTGATTCTCCGTTAATGATGTAATTTTTGATAATAAACGTAGGAAAAGTACATAAATTGTAATTATGATCAATATCAATCACTAAAAGTATCTCTAGATCAACTAATAGGCATTATAAAGTTATTTGACTGAAAAACAATATTCAAATCTATCGATGGCGGCTGAATGATAGAAAACGATAATGGCACATAAGGCACAAGAAAACGACTAAAAAAAATTTCCAATCAGAAAATTTTTAAAAATGTGCTAAGCTGACAAAAACTAAGGCCTAGCCTACAAAACTGGGGAGTATTGAAGAAAAATTCTTTTTTCTTCTCATTGTAAATTAAAAACATAAACTTTAAACTCATTTTTCTCGAAATGTGATTTTTTGCAAAATTTTCATTTTTCAAACACGATAACTAAAATTCAACTTAAAATATCCGTCTCAAATTTGGCATACGTATTATTTATTATATTGCCTAGGTAATGAACCAAAATATAAGTGAAGTAATGCTCCATTAAAAAGTTAAGTATCTTTTAAGGTTTGAAAAAAGGCCAAAATTCTTTAAAAATTCATGATTTCACACTAAAACTCTTATAATTTACATGTTTTTAGATACATTGCAAAACTTTTGCTTCAGGACCTAGCCAATAGTCGAAGGATTATATATGCTAAAGGATTTATCATTCTGATAATTTCTTTTTGAACAAGGGTGTTTGAAAAAAGGTCAAATTTAGTGCAAAAAAATTTAAGTTTTTTCAAATTTTTAAAAATATATTTAATTCATTTAACTTTTTTCTATGATTTATTAAGTTTTAACATAAATGTCATATAAAAATACAAAAATATTGCTTCAAATATCATTATTTTAAAAAAAGGCCTCCGAACGTAGTCGGATACCTTAAGAAAATGTTTTTCCAGATTTTAAGGTATCCGACTGGTTTAAAATCGTCGTTTCTGATGAAATTATCAAAAATATTTTATGACTTAATTTTGTAGCCTGTTTAATCAGCTTTCTAAAACTGTCTCACCTTTTACTCTACGTGAATTGCAAATGGAGTTACAGCTGTTTTATTAGCGAACTGTAAGCATTATTTTATGTTGCATGAAAACTTTAAATGTGTTTTCTGAGAAATGATATTTTTGAGGAAAACTGTCGACCGTAACATTGATTTCTCAAACAGTTATTCAAGTATTGATATGAAATTTCCTGAGATTGTTTTCTGTAATATGCTTGAAGTTTTCCTCTAAAAACTAAGGTCAATTTTAAAATCAAGTATTATTTTTAAGTGCTTAAATATAAACGTAAAGCATTTTTTATGAAAAATTACCAGTTTAGTAACTATGTTCAGCTATATCTCAAAACTATTTTGAAGTACAAGAAATATTTTAGAGCATATCACAGATAATTGTCTTAAAAATGTACTCCTACAAGGATTTATGTATATTTAGAATATGATTTTGTCTATGGCTGTTAGCGCAAGGCAGATATTTTAGTCATTTTTCTTCAAATTTCCCAGTTTTTTTAAAACAAATATTATTTTGAAAGACTAATTTTACAATATTTTCATAGTTTTAAAACATATACAGTTGAAAAATAACATTAAAAAATATATATAAGTTATTTTTCAAAAAAATGTCGCCGAACATAGTCGGATACCTTAATTAGATTTTTAACAAAAAATTAATCGAGATGTTAACGTGTTTTCTTTCAGTAACTTAGGAGCATATTATTGCACATATATCATTTTTACATCACTTTAAAATTCAAAAAATTAGTTTTTCAATATGCGATATCAATTTTGTTTCCTTATACTCTTTTCTCTACTTTTAATATATTTTTAATACTTGAGATATGACAATATTATAAATCTTTTGTGTGCATATTACAATTGCTGTAAGTAATAGTCAATTTTCAAATATAATATAAAGATAGAACGCTGCCCCATGTCCCGTTACCAGAAGCCATTACAGCAACCGAACAAAAATATGGTGCGTGACCAGGATCCGAACCTAACAACTAAAACATTTATCATGCCACATTGTATCTAATTAGATGATAGAATCTCCTTTAAATTTTTTTTCTCTAGGCACGGAGAAGCTAATTTTATAGGAAGGGAGAAGAAGAGTACCAAAGGTAATTCTTCATTTCGATGAAAACTTACTTTCACTAATGTCGGTAACAATTTATTTAATTTAGTATAACAAAAAGTATAAATAGAAATAAATATGGAGTCATTTCATTGTCACGTCGATAGACAGACTTTCAGCGGAAGAATTTTATCCAAATTTTGTTACAGATCTATATTTTTGGTCTTAAGCAGTCTTCTTTGAACTCCAGCCTTCTAGTAAAATTCGTTTTTAGGTTCGTGTTCACAGTTTGACAATTATAATTCCAGAAATGGTATTTTCGGAATCGGGAGGTTTAAAATGTGGAGATTCATTTAAATTTTGGTGTAGAATTTTCTTATGATTACAATACTTCCTCTTTCCATATTTCGTATACGAGAAAGTACTAAAATGGCAGCTCACCTCGCTGGATTAAAGCTTTCGGGGTCTTCGAAGAACTCCGGGTCGAAGTGCATGGCCAGAGCGGGGATGGCGACGCGCATCCCTTTCTCCACCACCACCCCCGTGTTTCCGATCTCGTAGTCCTCCACGGCTGTCCTTTCGGTCCTGCAAATAAACGCATTCACTTCTTGGAGGTCATGTTTTTGGAAACAAAATTAACAAGCCAGCAGAAATACAAATGAATTGATTCACAGCAACTAAAATCAAATATTCTTGGAATCTTCTTCACTATAGTGGTCCAATAGCTAATTTCTAAACCATTAGAGATAGACAATAGACATATAGTTCCAATCTTAAAAATGCTTAAATGAAGGGAAGAATTATATTTTAAGTCTTTTGAGTCTATACAGTTTATTTATGAAAAATTTCCGAATTCTAATTTTTTATACGGTGCCCCGGTCCTTTCAGTGATATTTAGTAAAATATTTTTCCCACCCTATCATTTTAAATAAAAAAAGTTTCACTCTTCTGCGACTAAAACTGACTGAGTTATTGAGCTTTGAATATCGCTGACTTAGGCCACTTTACACCATTTCAGTAGCTGTCTTGAAGACGATCCACCAATCAATGCACAGCACTTGCTCGTCGAGGCCGCTGATTGGCTTAAAATTGTGAAAGCTCTATAAAAATCTCTCTAAATTGTCAAAGCTCTATAACTCGGTCAGGTTTAGTCGCAGAAGAGTGGATCTTTTTTTGTTTAAAAATTAGTGTGTGAAGAATATTTTACTAAATATGACTGATAGGACCGGGGGACCGTGTAAAAAATTAGAATTCGTAACTTCTTCAGAAATATATTTAGTGACTCATAAAACATAAAATATAATACTTCCCTTCATTTAAAGCATTCTACAAACTGGAACTATATGTCTATCTCTAACAGTTTAGAAATGAGCTATTGGACCACGATAAGTGTGGACACCCTGCATAAAGGTAGCTCAGTTTTGTAATTGATGATGAATGTTTTAAAAACCATGTGCTTCCACGATACAAGATTTCCAATTACCTGAAACGGGGAATGGGGTTAATTTACATGAAAAGAGCAAGAGAAATGGCATGGAGCATAGCATCTAACCAATGTTATGGAAATATTTTATTTTTCTTCCAGTCAGATAAGGTTTTAAGTTGTAGAAAAAAGTGGAAACGAAATTGTAACAGGTTATGAATTCACAGCACGGCCATTATAAATTGTTAGTGTTGGAATTTTTTCTGCAACGTGGCCAGAGGTCATCTAGCGGTACGCAAACTACTGTTTATTAAAGTTTAAGAACACTTATGAGACAGAACCTGCTCAAGGCATCATTTAATATTTTTTTTCTTTTTCGGCGAAGACAAAATTTGATAGATAATTTTGTTTCCTAAAACCAACGCAATTACCTTTCCATTTTTTGGAAAATACATGGCTCTTAATAAACCTATGTGACCGTTAGATATAAGCGAAATGTGTTGCTACATATTTTGGGAAGTACTACATTTTGTCAGAAAGTACTACAGAAAACAATACAAAGTTCTGTTCAGTAGGGATGGGGAAAATCTACCACTTTTTTTGTTTCGGTTATAACCGGTTATTTTTTTAAAATTCAATAACCGGGTAAAAAAACCGGATCGGAAGATAGGATGGATTTTAGGTTCGATTAGACTAAAATTTACCAAGTTATGAAGCTTTGAATTTATTCATCTTAGGCCAATCAACGACAACCGCTTCCTCGAGGCGTCTGTTGGTTGGCGGATTGCTGAATGAACAGATAAATATTGGTCAATGGATTGATTTCCTATAAAAATAATATTTATTAAAATTTTGCCTACGAACACCACTTATTTTTTATATAAAAAAAGAAAACCGGTGGTAAGAATAGCCGAAAACCGGTCATTTCAAAACTCGGTTATTTTGAGCGGTTATAACCGCCAGGTTAAACCGGAGGTAAGAATAACCGAAAACCGTTTATTTTTGCAATAACCGCCATCCCTGCTATTCAGTGCAAATGTAGTGTATGATAATATAGATGTTTAGAACATTTTTCGATCTGAAAATTTCGCAGAAACCTCTGAGAGTCAAATTCACTAGATCAGCAAAACTTGGAAACAATTGCTTCGACAATCAAAAGCGGAAATAATCGTGCAGCCAAAAGTAGCAGCAGAATGTGAAAGTAGCTCACTTACATTGCAAGAGGCGGATGCATTCGTAACGTTTCTGATATCACTGCATCCAAGATCTTCAGGTCCCGCACGGCATCGTAGCTCATCTCGCCCTGTGGAAATAAAAAATTAGTATTTTTGAATATAATGGCTCATTTTCATAACTAAAAGATCAAATATTCGCATTGGTTTGTTTAGCTATTTTAACGTTTCGTTCTGAAGCAACGCGAGGGCTCTTTTTGGGATGGACCTCGGTAATTTTGTACCGCGATGAGATGACGAGGACTTTTTTGGGACGAACCTCGTAATCTTAAACAGCGGTCAGATCACAAGGACGACAACTGAGATGGCAATACCCTCTTCAAACTTCCGCAGAACACCCACGACATCGGATTTAACGTGCAATTGTGCCACATAATAGTTGAATTTTTTGGACATTTGGTAATCGTTCGATTCCTTATGCCATTATCTGTTTTAGTTCAAATTTTATCTTTTATTTTTAGAAGAATGTTACACATAAATTGCTCATGAGACCTGAAAATCTAGAGAGTTGTGTATAAGAAATTTACATACTTTTCCACCTTGAGGCTTCGACGATCAGCAAAAGTGGTGAAAAAAAAGGAATAAAAAATATAAAAATAAGATGGAAAATGAATCAAGAAGAGAGACACGGTTAGAATTACAAAGTGATAAGCCTTCGAAAGCATCAAAATTCGCCTACTGCGCGCAGCTGAGAGATGAATAGGAGCGGAAAAGAAACCCTGTCGCTCTTTGAATTTAAAGATCCTAGAGTTGCGGTCCTCATAGCCCTGGTTTGGAGCGCGACTTTCGCTTTCTCTTATCCTTTATTTTTCCATTTGGCTTTCTTCGCTTTCTCTCTTGGGCTGTTTATGGGTTTCTGTTTCGCTTTATATTACCTCGACAGAAACATGTCTGGTTTATTGGATATTCGTTTTGTTTTGTTAGAAATTACTATTCGAAAAAAGTTTGAAGATAATTTTCTGAAATGTTTGAAAACTTTGATAAGGATGGATCAATCATTATTGTTATAGGTAAGAAAGATGAAAGTTGTAGACCCGTAAAATTCGTATTTTCACAGTTTTCGCTAAGCGAAAAATTGAATATAAAAAATTCAGGTCTCATTACGCCGGCCATTGTTCAAACGTCTTCAAGCAGGAAAACCCAGTAACGGCGAAACACTGATCGTTTCTGAGCTGAGAAGCGCCGCTGGTGAAGGACTGTCAACTTGTTATCTAACACTAGTGCAAAATTATTAGATTCGCCCCCAATAGCAATTTCAAGCTAGATGATCAAATCAAATTAATTGAGTGAAAATAGAAATTTTGTTACGTGCTTCTTTATTAATTTTTATTGTGGACTTCTTATTATTTTAATTTCTGTGATTTGATAATAACTTTTAATTAAATAAATTGTTCGTTACTGGTTTTACAAAGATTTACAGCCCACCAATGGCCTGATGGGTTTAAGCATGTCATAGCAAAGGAGACATAAATAAGGTTATCGTTTCTATCCTCTGAAGGTGCTCTTAACGTTTTGGGGCACGAAAGATAATAAGACGCATAATTATACACGTGTGAGTGTAAGGATTGATTTGGCGCTATAGAGGACAGAAAAATGTTGTTATTAATTTGTTTCAATTCATAAAAATTAATCTTTATGTTTTTGCTATTATATGGTTTTTTATAATAAGCGTTATTCAGCAAGAATGTTTAAAAGATGCATCATTCAGAGTGATTCAGAAAATAATCCACCATGCTTGAAAGAGTTAACAAAGATTATTCAAAAATGTGTGTACTTGTGTGCACTTTAGTAACGATAGGGGTGGCTGTTGAAGAGTTTCTTGTTATTGTCTAAGCGAAACGTGAAGGTTTAGATGAATACCAGTTGCCCCTAAAAGTCGTCCAGGAAGGCACCGTATCCCGCACCATATACTGGAACTAAACAGACTTCTACCTCAAGTACTTCAAGGTTCCTTGGACAGAAGATGCCACGCTTCCACTTTCTTGCGAATACTTGACTCATAGGCCTGCTAAACCAAATGAGGCTACTACTGCCACCACAAAGATTCACTTTAATTAGATTCTGAAGAACTATTTTAATGCTGTAGAATCAAAATTAGTGGATTTTATTTATGTAGTCTTATTAGAGAGCTGATTAAATAGTCAGTAAATACTCAAGATGTCAGCAAACGCAAGGATTATTCATAAAATAGCCCTTCTTCTTCTAAGTCCCTGTAGCAGCCAATACGCAATCCATTTCACATGAACTTTTTACAATTTTGATCGATTAGGTGCAAAGACTGAGGAAGTATTAACAAATTCATTGGGCTAATTTTATAAGAATTCCTCTATATTGCATTTTATGCTACGTCTTGAGATGATATTCTGAAATAATTTAAAAATTCAACTGACGTGTTTCTCGAAAGCTTCGTCTACTTCTTTAATCAGCTTTTCCTGCCAATCAGGATTCGTTGCCAGAGAGTAGGCACAGAAAGTGAGATTAGACGATGTTGTTTCATATCCGACGAAGAAGAGTAAGACGCACTGGGCCAGCACCTCATTTTCAGAGAGGCCTGAAAAAACAGAAAAAGAAGGAATGTTGTATAAACCTCTTCTTTCAATACGTTAAACTGTCATGTTACGTGTAAATATTTGTTTAAAGCATTGATTTCCATACAGCTTAAAATTCTTTGTTTCACTTATTAACTGTCATGTGATTTGTAGTTAAGTCAAGCTTCTTTTGACAACAGGGTCTTGTAAAGCAGGTATAACCCACACGTCTATTTACTTTTCCTTCAAGACAAAATATCTGGCCCCACGAAAAAAAAATCAGGCTATAGCTAGAGTTACCATACGTCCGGATTTCAAGCTCACGTCCGGACTAGTGTCCGGATCTTCAAAATGTCCGGATTTACGCCAGCGAGTGCGGCGAAAGAGAAATTTGGCTATGATTGAGAAAATCTGACGTGTTCGAAAAAGCTGACGCCATCCCACCAATGAAAGAAAATTCATTGCTTATAATGTTTGTATCCAATGTTAATGAGAAAGAAGATGAGTCTCCTTCTCATCCACTTTTCCAGTTCAATCTGAAAATTAGAAGTTTTGTTTTAATTTGGTTTTTCTTTAATATAAATTTAATTACCAAATATTGTTAAAAATATATCTTCTTTGTTTTCTGTTATTTTATATTTTTTTCACTTCCTCAAACTATGTACTAGTGGTTATGAAAGAGGGTCATTTGCAAGCAGCTTTTATAACTTTATACTATACCTTGACCCCTATTAGACATTCCCTTCCCCCTCTGTCGTATCCGGATTTCAAAAAAAATTATGGTAACCATAGGTATAACTAAACCTCACGGCCATAACTTTAACCCTCTGATTCCGAAGACCATTAGAATAATGGGACCTCAAAATACGGGAACGCCCGAATTCCTCTTTCAAATGTAACGGAAATTGACTTGCCCCCTCAAAAACCACAATGACAACTGGCACTGTCCCAATTCTAAGACAACCCCCCTTTTTCCCTAAACCATCTGGAGGAGCCACAGTAAGGAAGAAAGCGTAAGACGTGGGTGTGAAATCGATCACATTTAACGAAAGGGAGTGGAAATTTCACAGTGATTTTCGGACGTTTTGGACGGCCTCCGTCTTTTGCTTGAAGAGACGTTTCGGACCTTTCCGTATCGATAGAGTTAAAGGGTGACAGAACTCGCCAAAACAAACAACTTTCATTATGAATTGTGGTAAGGAAAGCGAGCCTCGAGAGAGCGCTTTCTGTGGATTATCCGCGACCACTTAATTAGTCCCCATGTTTTGCCAGACCTCTTAAACGGACAGAAGTCCATCACCTTCCTTCAGGAGGTGCTGACTGATTTCTCACGAAACGGATTTTCTCTGGGGACTTCTGAAAAGCGTCGTTGACGAGACGCCCATCAAGCCACCAGAGGTGCTTATCGCCTGAATTAGCGTCGCAACGGCAGATGTTGGTGAAATGCCAGAATCTTCCAATGCATACGCGATTCACTCCGTCGCTGATATATTGGAGATAGTGGTCGCTCATTTGGGAAATTTTTGTAAAGTTTTAGAGAGTAAAAATTCTTTGTCCTTAATTATTTGTTTTACAATGCTGCTGTCGGAAACCACCAGGGACTGAACTTAACCAGTTTTAACTGAAGAGAACTTTCCTTCCCCGCCACCAGGGTTTTTGTTTGCTTTCTCACGTTTTGGCGGCCAACTATGCTACGCGCGTTTTTGTAATCCCCTTTTTCTAACTTTTGTAAATGTAAAATTAATCATGTAAACTTAATCATTATTAAATATTTTTATTCTTAAAGATTTATTCCCTGACTTCATATCTGCCACACAACTGAGATATCTCAGATTAGATTAAAGCCACTCCAGTATGAAGCAAACGAGATACGACCAAACAAAGGTATAAGCGATTTTACTTACCTATAATTTAAAGATGTTTGTATCGTAACAACTGCATTCCCACCATGCAGGCACCTTTTCGCGGTTCGCTACTTTCTTTCCGACCCCACATTATATTGTGAATGTTGTTCGTTTTGGCAAGCTCTATCATCACTAAAAGTTATGACCATCAGTTTATTTGTATCCTGTATAAGACAAACAATCGTCATCCTGTATAAGTTAACAATCGCTTTTTTTTGTATGGTGGTGGCTCATTCGTTTCTCCGAGTTCTTATGAGTACCGAATATTCTCTACAGTCTCTCTGGTTTGAACATTAATAATTAATTCTAGCCACTCAGAACATAAAAACTAACTACCCAGCTGTAAACAAAGTCAACAGCTTTCATCGCAACAGCAAGTCCTTCTTTGTACATTGTTGTCTTTGGTGTTGAAGGCTCGGGAGGTTTGGGGTTCTCTGAAGATATCCGCTTAACAGGTAAGTCGGTTTCGGGCGTTTGTCTAGTTTCGGTGGGAGGAAGAAATTCAAAATCCAGTTCAGTAATCAGCGCCATCAGGAGGCGAATCACCTTACAGAGTGGTTTCTGTCCAGCTGCTGCATTCCGTGAAGCAAGAGGACATTCACAGAAAGGAAATTTCTATTCTGAAAATCCACAAGGCAATTAATCAAACCATCACTCTGTCATATTTATCTGCTCGGATAACAGGAAGTAAATGACTGATAACAGATGAAGATTCCATTGATGAATTGTCTGTAACTTATAACTCAGCAATGACGAGCAGACTGTAGTTGAATTATCTTTTATTTAATGGAAATCCTCAGGAACTAGCATTTTATCTTAAATCATTGAGACCTATGTTCAACAGCCATATAGGCTTATTTACTCCATGAGTTCTACAGCTAATCTGGCTACAAACAACAATCTTTGGCATCATACGCTTAGCGGGGGTGATTGAGGCTTCATGAAAAAAATACCTGAAATTTCAGCAGGAAAATTACGTGTAGGGAACGGATATGTATTCAATCATTACAGTGCAGATTCAACTTTTGCATGCAATTTTTAATATCCTTATTTTCACATAAGAAATTATTTAAGTTAATTTGTCTTAATTACTTAACTTGACTTATTTGTCTTAATTTGTCTTTGTTCGTGAGTTTTCAATAACATTCGATAACACACATGAAAAGAAACCATCAAAATCGATAACAGAACAATATTAAAAATATAATAACATTTTGTATGAATAGCATTAATTAATATACATATACATTCTTAAGGGACCATTCTTAAGTGAGGTAGTTATTCTTAGTTATGGTATGACATTTTCTAAAAAAATCAGTAGGATTGACTCAGCATAATCCAAAGTAAATTTTCCGTAGTATGGATTATAATTTGTGTAGTCTGTAGTAGAGGCCGAAATTGCGTAAAAACTACGGAGTCTTTACTCTTCGATACTCTTAAGTTTTTAAAATTTGATTTATCAGAAAATACCGGAATTCCGGTATTAAGGTTGAAGAAAATACCGGATTTCCGGTATAATACGGAACACAATCACCCCTGGCTTAGCCACCCCCAATGTAATTGTCGAGCAAACGTGGTTCATGCTTTTAAAAAGTTACAGTGCAAACGGGGGCCGAAGATCAACTTTACGCTTTCGGCAAAGAGTTAAATATCTCAAACCTACTTTTGTATTTCTGAGGTGATGTCGCTATTCCGTCACTTACAATACTTCCAAAACGATCCGTTTCGTCCTCGGCCAGTTCCGTAAGCTCGACTTGATTGGCTTCATCGGCAGCATCCATCAATATCTGCAGTAAATCATTGTACCTCTGGAAAGTGGGAAACACCCAATTACAATCCTATAGATAATGTTGCCCCACATATTCATGGAACGCACAGAAGCATCACTCACCCTTCCAGACTCATTCATTAAATCATTACTTCCAGACTCATTCATTAAATCATTGTACCTCTGGAAAGTGGGAAACACCCAATTACAATCCTTGGAAGGGTGATGATGCTTCTGCTGCACGTTCCTCAAATATGTGGGGCAACTATTATAGGAGTATAGGTGGGTTTCCCACTTTCCAGAGGTACAATG
>BGPR01001134.1:277614-304262 GCA_013235015.1 Araneus ventricosus
CAAGATGCTCTGTGCGTTCCATGAATATGTGGGGTAACATTATCTATAGACTCATTCATTAAATCATTACTTCCAGACTCATTCATTAAATCATTACTTCCAGACTCATTCATTAAATCATTGTACCTCTGGAAAGTGGGAAACACCCAATTACAATCCTATAGATAATGTTGCCCCACATATTCATGGAACGCACAGAAGCATCACTCACCCTTCCAGACTCTTTCCTCTTCTGGATGACACTCATCGTTACATTCCTGAAGAAATGGTCCGGGTCGATTCTTACAGGATTGAGATTTGAGGGAACGAATTTCCAGAACCAGTCTGGGGCGTTCACTGGGAAAAAACAAAACTTTATTTCATTCAAGTTGCAAACAAGCATCACGACAATAATTTTATGTTAAGAAGTAAGATAAGAAAGTTTTATTTTTGATGAAGGTGTATGGTACCACCTGAGCTTTTAAAAATGTTAAATGCCGCGACTTGTATCTAATGGCGGATCGCGAACTCAGAAACAAGCAGTACTGCAAAAAAAACCTCAAGTTTATGTATTTAAAATGGAATTTTTAAAAACAATTTTACTTCTAAGCAGCCCAAAATTTTGAATTGTAATTATCTGATTTGTATTTTAGAAAGTTATCGGCGTACGAGTTTCCGTCGGGGCAATCATAACAAAATAATAGCGAAAGAGAAAAAGTGAAGAAAAATAAATCATGAAAGAAAAGGCCATCCTTGGGTGGGTGGGAGGAAAACGAAGCATCACTCAGGTAGTCTTGCGCCAAGGACTGCAGCCTATGTAGCTCAAGCCACCGCCAAACTCAATGGGAGGAAACATTGACTTCGACTTCCGAAATGTCATTTAGGTGTTGCGCAGAGAGCGAATTTTGATGCTTGCGAGAGCTGTTTCTGAGCCAGCTCTAACTTGTTCTCTCCTGCTTATTGATGCATTTTCTGTCTTCCTCCTTCGTTTTCGCTTTTCTTTTCCTCAATTTTCGTTGTTGGTCGAATTTTTCCATGAGAAAAAATAACCTAATAGGATTAAGAATGAAAAACGAACTTTTAAAATAATTTCAGGGGGTGCTGCAGCTCTACAGCCCTAATCGATGAGCCGCCACTGCTTGCATCGTTGCTTTTCTTTCATAAATAAAATTTTTTCTAACCGTGTAACATATTTTTAGACTTCCCTAAATCTAATAATGTGTTTCGTATCTGGTTCCCTAAAGCGTTGCCGGAAGAGAAAGAAAAAAGAGCATTATAGTACTATTTTTACTTCTGTTTCTATTATCTCTTGTTAGCGAGGAGGTCGAAAACTTCATATTTTTATTTTTTTATTCAAAATAATTAGCGAATGTTTGAAACTCATTAATTTGAATTAAGTGCAGAGGCCTGTAATCTTTGGATATTTCTACATTTTTTTTCTGTAGTTTCCAATTTTTACAGTGTAAGTTGAAAGTAATTTTTATTCAACCCTTTTCACGGGACTTTTTGCTTGGTTTGTGATATACCCAGTGGTGTAGTCGCAAAATAAGCATCGCCAGAAAGTTCTAAAAGTAATGCCGGAAGGCTCTAAAAGTAGTGCCGGAACGGTAACAAAAACGTTAAGGAAACGTTTAAGGACGTTTTAACATTTTTTTTCTCTTATTTATTTCTCTTGAAAAAAAGTAGTGCCGGAGCACTACTCCTGTGAGTTCCGGCTCCACAACACCCCTGGTTATACCATACTTAGGTTAAAGGACGAATGGTGAAAATTCTCGGTTTATCTATTAGTTGGCATCTGTAACGAATTCATCGAGAAAATTATTATACAAAACGATTATTAGTACAAAATTAATATGCGATTATTAATACAAAATTAATATACGATTATTAATACAAAAATTAATTAACAAAATGAAAAATTCTATCACAGGACAAAGTCAAGACAATAATAGAAACAAAACTAAGAAAAGAATCCGGCAGATGGACGTTGTCAAGGATCACCCTTTGCTGGGGTTCTAAAATTCAAAAATTGGGATGAATTTTCTGCAGAGGAATAAGACTGTCAGATCAAAGAATATGGTTCCTCTGAGACCCGAATTACCCCAGATTGAAAGAAAAAGGAAAAACTATCATCAAATGCTGCATTATGCCTTTAGAACAAAAAGCAGAAGAAAGAAAAGAAAAAAAACCCAAAAAACAAAAATTACCCCGGAAAACCCGGAAATTATAAATGTTTTCATTGATTTGCCTGCCTTATGTTATCATTTGTACGAATATCCATGGCTACCGTTTATCTTTTTCCACAAATAAATTCGTCTTTATCGCCTTAATTATTCACCTGTCGCTGAAAAATGGAAAAAAAATCAAAATATTTCGACTGGCAAGACAACTATGTTTGGCTTCATGGCGGGGTGGTTAAATTACAGTGCCAAAGATTCTTTGTCTTAGGGCAGATTAGCTGTGTTGGTGAAAAGATGCCTGTATGGCTGTTGAGCAAAGGGATTAATTATATAGGTTATAAGACTACTTCACAAAGAGCTCCAAATAATAAAAGATATTTAAAGTGTATAGTCCATTATTTATTACTGAACTGTTCAGTTACGGACAATTTCAAAGAAGATTATAATCTGAATTCTTACAAGCGATGATCATGGTGATGAGGCTGAAGCCGTCCACCATCTTTTTCACATGCTGCACAAATGGATTCTGCGGATCGTTGTGAGAGTCGATTTGAGTTCCGAACGCTGAATTGGCTATCACGTCCATGGTGTAGGCTCCGAACAAGCTGAAAGGAAATCAGAATGGTGAAAGTCATCAAAATGCTAAAAAGGTAGAATCAACAGTCAAAAAAGGAGGAACTGGGATAGGCTGTGTCCCAGACAAAACGGTATATTTTCTCTCCACGGATTCGTAATCAATTAGACTTAATTTACCCAGATATGCATTCACTGCTTTACCACCACCACCCCTTAAAAAAGACAATTGTGTTGGTGGGTAAGAAGACCATTGTAGGAGGAATCGCCGGTAATAAGTGGTTTACATCTATAGACTTCAGCATACTCACTATCTTCTTCCAATCTTATCTTCTGCAAACCCGCTTGAATTACTTCTCATTCAAAAATCGCCCTGTTGTTCTGGAGAGTAATTCTGCGAGATAATAGAATATTGAAACAAATTAGAAGAGTGTACATTGGTCTTCCGTAATGTGGTTCGTTTCTTCCTATTTCTTGTAAATATATACATAGAAAATAAGAGAGGGATATTTTCACATAGAAGAGACATGTTATCGTTTTAAATAACATGCATATTAAAGGGAACTTCTAAATACCAGCTACGCAATCCTTTGAAGAATTCGATGACTTTTCGTCATACCAATAATTCATTTTCTTGCATTCCGTTTCTACAGCTTGAGTGTTCTTAATTCGAACTACAATTACGTCAATCCACCTCTCTAGTTGCGACTGGATTAAGGCATGGCATGGATGAGGAACATGAAGAGGTTGAAGTTTATGGGTTCTATCCTCTGGCTGTGCTATACTCCACTAACCATGACATACTTACCCACCTCTGGTTGTGATCTTAACGAGCATTTTCAACTACAGGAAGTTTTCATGGTTTTCTTCCTTGCAAAACATACATATGGGCTAGTTTCTTCTGTAAGTTCTCAGGAAGGCAATCTATCCCAAAGCATAGGAGTTAAGTCATACTTTTAGCTCAGATGATCCAATATCTCTTTGATCAACAGAAGATGCCAAACTTCCCCTTTATCGTAAATCTTTCACTCGTGAACTTGGCCATATATGGAAGATCAAGAACTACCGCCATTATGCCATCCAAGATATTTTGTAGTCGGAGAGTTCGTTTGTAAATCGAATTGTTCGTGAACCCAGGCTCGGCTTTGTAAATTAATCTTTAAGCAACTGAATGGAGAGTGCTAAAAATAGATTAAAAATTTAATATACAAATGCAGAAAAATAAATTTACCCTTTGCAGTCAACTGGTTTTCCTTCTTTATAATGCTTCTCGCACACTTCTAAGAGTGATTTTGTACATTCGTTAATTATAGATCCCATCTGAAATGAAACAATAAAATTCCATCTTTCTATTAAAAATCCCTGCTATTTTTAAGAGGCTCTTACATATTGCATATTCTAAGCGCATTAAATTAGCATTCATCCACAGGATTATTCAATATAATATCGATTCAATGAAAGAGCGAATCAGGTGCATCTGTGTGTGTATATATATATAGGAACTTATGTTTTTAACAACGCTATCACAAAAACGCTGTTTACCGGCTTTAGAGCGCGTTGTAATTAGAACATGATGTAAACAAAGCAAGCCTTCTTCAGTCGAACAAAGGATTCTCACGACGTGAAACTAATCACGTGACGCTAACCGGCTCTTATAAATATCTTATAAAGACGAGTCGGTAGGAAGAATAAGACAGACAGTAGGATGTTTCCGAAACGCTCCTAGAAAATTTGAGAATACGTGGAGTAATACACGTAGCAGGATGTTTCCGAAATACTCCTAGAAAATTTGAGAATACGTGGAGTAATACAGGTAGCAGGATGTTCCCGAAATGCTTCTAGAACATTTGAGAATACGTGGAGTAATACACGTAGCAGGATGTTTCCGAAATGCTCCTAGAACATTTGAGAATGCGTGGAGTAATGCAGGTAGCAGGATGTTTCCGAAATTCTCCTAAAATTTTGAGAATACGTAGAGTAATGCAGATAGTAAGATGTTTCCGAATTACTCCTAGAAAATTTGAAAATAGGTGTGCAAAACAAATATTATGCATGTTGTCAGTGCATCTTACAAAATCTTCCAACCCGTCATTGTCTTATTATTACTCTAAATGTGATGACCATTTTGTTATCTTATAAATTTCTAAGTTTCATTTGAAGTAAAATAATCTAATTCTTATTTACATTTCGAAGATGTAAACACAGTCTGAAAAGAATATTCTGAGTACCTCAACCACATAAATTTCATTAAATTTCTTCAATTTATTTATACACATTTTTTTGTATTTTTTTATAATAAATTAAAAATATTTATGTTATTTTAAGTTAAAAACAAATAATACGAACGATCAATTTATTACAAATAGAAAATAATATGTAGGGGAAAGTCAGGTAAGATGACGAATTGTATTTTTCTCAAAAATTACACTATTATTACATCTTACCCGCACAGTTGGGTAAGATTACGAAAATGATTTCATTTCCTAAAATGAAGTTTTTGACTCTAAAACTTGAAAATAGAAATTTTTAAAAATTATCACTTTAAAGTAAAGAGTTGCAAGAAGATTTTGCCGAAACGATAATCCTCCTGCAACTAATATTAGGATCAGGAAAAATCACCAAAGCTTAAGGTCGCCATCTTACCCAACTTTCCCCTATATGTGATGAATAGAAACGTTTTAGCTCCAAAACGACACCAAAAATTTTTTTTCTTTCGAAAACGGAATAGAAAAATTCGAAAATAAATAAATAAATAACATTAGTAGAGTTGAACTCTTATTTGGTTCTTTAATTAACCGCAGAATATTAGGATTAATATTTCAAACTCATTTATTTGGCTTGACTTGCTTCATGTTCATGTAAATGGAATGGAAATTTTTCACTCACGTCCTGATGTGCTAGAAGTCTGAAATTTTTTACACTTGTGTGTTCTGGTTGACAATGTATTATTTTTATATTTTCAGAACTTAATTCGATGAATTTAATTAAATTTTGATACCGTCCCCGTGGCGCCATCTGGTAGTGAAATTCAGAAAAATTGATTTCAAGATTAAAAAGTAGAAAATTAAAATAAAACTTTTCTGCTGTTCAAAGTACACTACTAAGAGCATTTTTAAGGCTTTTAAAATTAGCATAACGCGCGTTACTGCTCGAGACAAAGGCAACTTACCTGTCTCATTCTCTTCGAGGTGAAGGCAGGTGTGATGATGGTTCGGACTCGCTTCCACTGCTCGCCAGCCAGATTGCTCACTGCGCAGTCGGAGAGTGGATCGCCGATCGTTGCTGACTGAAAGAATGATGTTTTAACACTTTAATGCTCATTGGTTTCGCAGTGAAACCACACATTTTTTTAATGTGCATGGGCGAAACGTAGCGTCATTTTTCTTTCATAACTTAAGAGTCATATATGTATATAGGCAAACTTATTTAAAAATTCCAGTTCAATACCGTTAGTGTTCACAAAGATATCGGCATTCCAAGAGCAAAATTGCTTTCGATCTCCAAGAGAAATAAAATGATGATATGCATAAATGGATATATTTTAGGATTGAATCTTCGAGAGTAATATTTGATTTCATGAAGGTTGAAAATGCTGAATACTCATGCATGCTTATAAATTCAATACATAATTTAACTTACATTTCGATTATAATTTATTCGGTGGAATACTCGTGAAAGCTTATAAATTCAATACATAATTTAAATTGCATTTCGATGATAACTTATTCTGTGGAATACTCATGAATGCTTATAAATTCAATACACAATTTAAATTGCATTTCGATGATAACTTATTCGGTGGAATACTCATAAATGCTTATAAATTCAATGCATAATTTAAATTGCATTTCGATGATAATTTATTCATTGGAAAAATAGCTTGTTACCGTTCATTGGTTTCACTGTGAAACCACCAATTTCTTGAAAATAAAAAATGCTAATTTTTATCTCTTACATATTTATGGTCAGCTACATTACATGTCTAACACTCATTTTTGAAATAAATTTAGTAATTTTAAAAACGAAACTGTAAAGGGTTAAGAGAAGGCGATTTAAGTTTAGGTTTGCGCACATTTATGGCATATAGTCGTATAAATAAGAAAAGGACAATGTTTGACGGAACCTTCAGACGACGACGGATGAGTCGCATAATAGATAACTAAGCAAATAAGTCAATAACCAACCCCAGAAATCATTCAAAGAATGTAGTATGTCACCAACCGTTGTTTGGCTTAATGACGCAGGCAACATGATTTCAAAAGTTATCTATTTAATGAACTTTGATCAGTCTAACGCCAGTTCCAGACTCACACCTAAATACCACTCTTGCTCAATAAAAACCGTTAATGGTTTTAGTCCTACTTGGTTTAGCATAACTAGCCAAGTCCATGAATCAAGGATTCATAATAAAGGGGAAATGAGAGACATTTTGATGATCAAAGCGACCTTGGAGCACTTAGGAAGCAAGTGACGTAGAAGTCTACCTCGAGAGCCGGCTCCAGGGGTGTACAGCCGTGCCGAGGCACAGGGCGTATAGGGGCGCCAATTCCTAATCATAAATTTGAAATATTCCCTCGCGTTACATGGCTGTCAACAGGAACACAATAGAAATCTTCTATTATAATTAAATCATTTACTACATTTAAATATTAATTATTATAGTTAATAAGTGTAATTAATAATTATAGTTAAATCTTTTAGCATATGTACCAATATACGATAGGGGAAGGTGGTGTACCTAGGTCCCATTTTTACTTTTTAATTGGATAATTACTAAAAGAAAGGTAACAAAACAATTTTTCTTTCATATTTTAGGCCTTTATACACAACATATATATTTTGTAGATTTTTTAAAAAAGTATTTCATTGTATTATTTACAATTTTAAAAAAAGTGCAAATAGGAAAAGGTACACCATGGGTAGTGTACCTTGGACCAGCTATTTCTAGATTTAAAAAATCTAACCGAATAGTTTGAACATAAACATTTATTGGTATTTTAGCTACAGAAAAATGTTAATGAGCATTTTTACTTAATGAGGTCTTAGATTAGACCGAATATAAAATTATTACAGCAACAGTTTCATTCCTATGAGTAGGCTTAACCAACATTGTAATTAGACAAGTCAATTCCAAATGTTAATTTCCGAAGCTACCTTTCAGATCCTCCAGTCAACACGGGATGTGGTAACTTCCACATTACATCACATTTTTCCACAACATAAATGGTAGACCATGTAGTGGTCATGCACCATGGTACACCACTTGGGCATGGTCCAAGGTACACCACTTGGCCATTTCATGGAAAATGGCTGACTACTAAATTGAGGTTAGACTTAACATAATTTCTAACACATGTTATTATAGCTAAAACTGTGCTTTATAAGTTAGGCATTTTACTATAAAGTAATTTATGTATGTTTAGGAATTATTAACACAAAATTCAACAAGAAAAAAATTACTTTTGATGGGTCCTTTTCCTGAAAAGGATAGAATCCTTTTTCAGGATTCATTCATTCAAATGAGCACCTTGACAAATAAGTTCAAGTACACTGGGACCTCTGGTGGCAAGTGTACAAAATACATATAACATTTTCGATACATCTATACAGATGGCGCTAAAATCGGCATAGGTTCAAGGTACACCACCTTCCCCTATATATAATAATTTCGCCAGGGCACCACAATAATTTCTCACATAGATCCGAATACTCTGGAACCGGTTCAGTCTACCCCCATATATTGGAATTAAGCAACTCCAAAATATGAGGGTAGGTTGCTTGAGAATGTTCATTGGAGACCGTCTCATGTTTGTGTTTCGCTTGGATGCAAAACATCCAGCGTCCAGTCCGATGGCAACAAACAATTCGGTGTTAAGGCGTACATCAATCTACCAGTTTTTTCTATAACTCTGGTGCAGAGTAAGGCCGGAGGATAGAACCCAAAACCTCTCTCCTCCGGTTGATGATCCTCAGGTATGTAATGACCAGACCAGAATATTATTATTGTTACCAGCAGCTGTTCGCATGTAATTTTAATAGCCTGTGGCTATGCTTGCAACTTGGCGAAATGAATTGGCGGTTGTAGAGGCTGAAGAACTGAGCCAAAGTTTTATTTTGCGATATATCTCGGAAATGAAGGGTGTGGATGATAGGGGAACATTGATAGCATATCTAGACTTAATAAGCTTTCGTATAAAATAAAAAATTTCAAAAACGGTCCAGTGGTTGGGGCTGGGGAACTAACTATCTGCAGGTTTTTTTCCCCCCAAAGAGAATGTACAGTGGGATAACGTTTCTTCGATTTCTCTCAAAAATGGAGGGTGGTGGGGGGCAGTCGACAACAGATGACATATCTAGACGTCATATGAAATAAAAAAAACAGTCGAAATCAGTCCAGTGGTTGGAGCTGGGCGATTGTCTCATGGTTTTGACAAATTATTTTGAATACAATAGAACCTCTGGAATCCAAACACCAGGAATCGGAACATCTTTTTTAAATTTTCTGAAAACATTTTATCTAAAAATGTAGGAAAATAACAGTTAGGAATCAGAAACAAAGCTAATGTTTATTCCGATTTTAAAAGAAGCATTTGAATTGGTATTTAAGAATGAACACAGCGCCTTAATTAGTAAAAACAGAATCGGTTATCTTCTTCTGACGTAAGGAACTAAATCTGTCTGACGATGCGAATTGCAGCTATCTCTTTCCGTACTCTTTCACAGAGTACCCAAAGTCAATACTCTACCGCATTTGGTACATAAAGAGTATTTTACCGAATTTTCAGGATAATCCGAATTTCCTGGAATCCGAATAGAGGTCAGCCCCAATTGATTCGAAGTTCTACTGTATATAGAAAAAGAAAACTGCATTTGCTAATCGCTAAGTAATTGTCAGCATATAAACCTTTTTAATGTTATAATATTCCAAAAAAAGCTTGTAAAAACAATGAAACATTGTTATATGACAAGAATTTCCATGTTACATCACGCTCTGTTGACTGTCATGAAAGTAAAATCAGTCGCATTTAATTCTGTTCTAATCATCGGATCGATCTTTCGCGATGGTTACTCTTGACGGAACACTGCATTATGCAGTCAAGAAGATCAAAATGCCATAATCAGTCACGCGTTACAATTTTGCTGATTTCGGATTCTATTTGCCAAGCTTTTATTCAAATTTATTTCTTTCACGCTTATAAAGATGGAACTTCGTAATCGAATTTTCACTCATTTCCTGCTGTGTCAGAATTATAAATTTCGCACAGTTCTTTCTCCCAGACGACATGACACGACGCCAACACACCCCCCTTGTTGGAGCAAACCAAGATTTCACCGAAATCTCTGCTAAATTAAATTAATGTTTCGTCTTTTAAAAAAGTAAAACTGCTCCAGAGGTGAATTCACTAGAGTTAAGTATCATACTTCTGAGTCCCTGACTCAACAGAAAGTAGTATGAATCAAAAAAGAAATCCTTTACAAAACTGAAAATATACATTTTATTTTACAAACGCATTATCCGTGAATTTTTACATCGGAACTACTTTAGTGGAAAATGCCAGATTCACAACTCTTAAAACAAAAATATAAATACAGCGATGCGTGCTTTACCAGTGCTGTCAATTGTGTGAAGCCAACACCCCTGGTGCCTATAACCTCAATGGATATCTAACCAGTTGGATGGATGCAGGGTGGATGAGTACAACCACTTCCACCGCAGGGCCCCGTGATCCCAGGCAGCCGAACAGTCCGAACAACTATAAATTTCCCCCCCCCCCCCCATGATTTAAACTTATGAAAACACCACAAAAGTTACACTGGAGCAATTACAGAATCAAAACAAATAAATACCTTGTCTGGCAGCACACTCTTAAAGAGTGTGATATTTACAAACGGAAATGATAATAAATATTTAAACTACAGAACTCGATTAAATACAATACAAACAGGAAACAAGCACAAAAAAGATTGGAAAATAAATACAATTAAACACAAATATCCAAAAAAACTGTTCTGAATAAAAAATGAACGAAGAAATAAAAAAAATCGACGGGATGCTGTCTCTACGGAACGGCCGCTGGGATTGAGGGGAGTAGACTTACTTACGTTTCTCAACTCTGACTTTCTGTGACTAAAGTAGCTCTATGTGACTATAAACTCTATAGACTATAGTGACTATCAGTCTAGTGTGACTATGTGACTCTATCTATGTAAAATTCTACGTGATTTTCACCAACTTTGCAACTTGACTGCGACTAAACCGTAATTACAAATTCTAAAATTGTTTTTGCAATCTTCAATGTCTACCTACCTCTGTTAAATGAAATTAAAAGCATCTCTCTATGTTATTTGGTTGCGGAGTTAAAAGCGTTTAACTTTAACACGGAATTCGCCGTAATTCAACAATTCTTGAGTAATACTTCGCGCGATTGATGAATGAATTGCCTTGGTCCGCGTGCGAGCGCTTCGGTCGCTGTGACGTCATCGAAAATTTTCGTGATTTTCACCAACTTTGTAGCTCGACTGTGACTAAACCGTAATTTCAAATTCCAAAATTATTTTTGCGATCTTCGATGTTACCCTTTCTCTGTTAAATGAAACTAAAACAAACTCTCTAAGTTATTTGGTTGCGGAGCTATAAGCGTTTAAAAATACCACGAAAAGCGTCATAATTTTTTCCTTTTGACACAAATTGTTTGTACTGTTGGTATTTTGGCAGTTGATTTTTAATGCTCATAAAAACCACGCTAAACATGAAAATCATTACTACGACACTTTCTAGAGAAAACCATTGACAGTCTTGGAGTTGTAAAACCGTCGTCTTTTAAAGAAAAATTTATCAGACTAAAATATGATTGTCTTGTAAATAATAATTAATTTTTTAATATCTAATTTATATTAATTAGATATAAAAAATTAAATTTAAATAAGATTATTAATTAATTAATAATCTTCTTGTAAGCAATAATTTCATAATTGCCTCAACAGCATGTAAATTAGTTTCCCAAATGCTTAATTCTTGATAACTCTTTAGCTTACATCTGCTGCTGTAAAAATTTACTAGAAAGGATTCATATATCCTTGTTACAAAATACACTTACCCTTCTAAGAGGAAATATGTGAAAGTCCTTAATGAAGATATCTCGCAGAAGATCCGGATCAGACACAACAACATGAGGGTTACTGCCTTCGAAAGCACTGTAAAGGATAAGATATTCGATTCTAGAGTACGAAATACACTGGGAGAAAACAATGCAATCATCAAAAATTGTGACCTCTAGATTTTGATGAATCTCCAAGTTTTAGACCTCCCCGAAGCCAAAAATCAGTTTTTGGAATTATGTTTGTCTGTCCAGCAACACAGTAACTCAAAAATGCAACAATCTAAACGGATGAAATTTGGTATGTAGTTTTTACACGAAAGTTGTAGAATATCAAATTTTGGATGAAGTACTCACAAGTATTATACGATATTTCTATAATATTCTGAATGTTGTACAATGTGAAAATATCGTAGGGATATTGAAGAGCATCTTGTGCTAATAGGGCTTCGCCGGGAAGTACGTCTGTCTGCCCGCCCCTATGCATTAACGCCACCCCATGCCCCTGATGCCTACTGTCCAACCGCCAGAAGAAAAACCCTATACAGGGTTGCCGCAAGTAGACGAGTCGAAGAAAGAACGTAAACGAGTATAAAATCAACCGCAACATTTGGCGATCTAAGCACACTTCGTAAGGCGAGAAATCGTTTTCGACCGTAGTACAAAGTGAAACGAGACTTCCATAGATATATGAAATAAAGCCCTTTCCTTCACCCCCAAAATGCAGTGGAATATCCCGTTTCCATAACGACCACCACAGGCATGTCTGGTGTCTGGGTTTTTTCTCGTGGCGGTAGGTAATACATTATAACTTCTAGGGCTATCTTACCTGTTTGATGAGCATGGGGTGGAAAGGTGTACAAAACCCTCCGCTGGACCAGCGCCCCCATCGGTACTTTATTTATGAATCAGAGTGTATGCTTTGCATGAGGGTTACAGCTAATAAAATCTTGAATAACATAACATACAAACAGTAACAAACATAAAAACACACAAAGAATTTCGAGCACAAAAGGAAACAGAATGATATTGCAGGTTATATAACTTGGCTGGTAGGATTAAAATTCTTGACATGTATCAACATTCTTGGCTTAGATCAGAGGTTCCCAACCTGTGGTACGCGTATCCTGGGGGTACGCGAAGCACTAGTTAGGGGTACGCGAAATCAAAGTTGGTAATGGCGGAAACAAACAAAAAAAAAATAAGGGATTTAAAAAGGTTGCAGAATTTTGTTTCCCCAAGTGAATACTTGCTATTTAATAACTACATCACTTGAATAGTTGATTACAATAAAGGGTAATTTTTAGGCTTTCCTTATAAGTTAATGCGAAATTATTACAATACTGGTTTCATTTGTTTCGGCGTTGAACTAATACTATTGTAAAAATGAAATAAAATGTAAAATCAAAACTAAGGTCGTCAAATGTTATGAATTCGAGCCATTTGACTCTTAGCTTTTACCTAAGGCCTTAATTTTATTGATAAAAGACTTATTTGCATAGATGTATGTGATGGGGTGTTGTGGATATGAAAATAGGGGGTACGCGAAAATAAAAAGATTATTCAAGGGGTACGCGAGGGGGAGAAGGTTGGGAACCCCTGGCTTAGATTGTTCTAGACTCCATGCAAGATTCTGGACCGTTCAATATAAGTATAGGAATTATGAATCGTTAAGAATTGCAGGGGCGAAGAACATGTTATACAAGAGTAATTTAGATGAATTGAACAGGAGGTCTTACAGTAAGTGGTTATATAGTTAGTCTTAAAAGATGCGGTACTCTAACAGGATTTGAGAGTATTCTCATTATGGATATTATTGAAAAGAATTTGGACAAGGGGAACATAAAATTAAAAAAAATAATAATGAATAAATAAAGTGTTATAACATTTCAATACAGAGATGAACTTAACAGAGGTGCATGTGAACACGGTAATTACACAATGCAACAAGTTAGAAGGGTGAAATTTGGCAAATGATTTTGTAATCTTAATAGTAAATTTGCATCAAATTATGAAACAAATCCGACAATGGATTGACTGCCTGTCGTTTTGTTTCTTCGTGCGTAATTTGAACTATATCCAGCAGCGGGTAGACTTCCTGTTTTCTTGCCTATCCGGACGTATATGAGCACAATAACTCATAAAAAACAACAAGAAAAATAAAGAAGCTTGGTATGGGGATTGTGACGACAAAGTGTAGATCTATACCACATTTTGGAAGCAATTGGCCAAAAGAAAGAGGCGCAAAATTCCATACTCGATTCTTTCACCATGCTATGCAGCTGAATACAATGTATCAAAATCATAAAAAGGAAGCAAAAGAAAGCCGTCTAGAATAAAAAATCTTTCACTTTTCAATGGGGTCTAGATGGAAACTAAGGGCTTTTTTCATTAATTTGTCTAAATGGTTTGATTCCCTATCCTTCCTGTTTTGTCTCCCTTTTGATTTGTCTTTTCGAATACAGATGGCGCCATGGTTCTAGTTTCCTTAAAAAAAGGGGGGGTGATTGCTTGTTTGGGCGGGAAATTAGCGTCGGATTGTGATGGCGTGGGGACATTTTTTCTCTCTTCTAAGCATAGGGTAAGTTTGCTTTTATGAAGGCTTTCATTCAGCCGGAAGGCTAAAGATACTTTTAAATCAACATTATTAGCGTTTTTACGTTTGTGTTTGGTTTTACTTTTTAAAAAAATTAGATGGTACTGATCTCCTTTGTTTTTTGTTGGGAAATTTCGGGCTAAGAGAAGCTATATTTGGCGTAATGCAAGCTTCTTACAGAAAGATTTCCCAAAAATTTTGAATTCATTTAGAATATAGTCCTTAGCCCTTGATAAAATGGACTGGAATGGATTCCTTGTTTGTTTAATTCGATTATCTCAGAGTTTTTCTTAGTTTTTTGCTCTCTTTGAATGATTTTGATACATTGTTTTTGTATGTAGCTGCAATTGCGCGCTACTTAAACACTGTATAGTTTTTATTGTCTAAATTTTATGGTTTAAATTTCGTTGTTTCCGTTTAAAGTTTAAGTTAAATTTATTTTTAAATTTATTCTACTTTTTCTAATTGTTTTTAGGCAGCTAAATACAAAATGTGCCTTTTTGTCAAAACACTTCATCAAGGAGAGAACACTTCCGCAGATTCAATTTATTGTTTACATTCATCATTTATTGTTTACATCAATTGAAAAAATTGGTTGGTTTTTCTCCGCTTTATGAAAAATCGTTTATAGGAAAAGAAGTTTTTTTTTTGTCACCGCTAAGCAATGATTTTTATCATGTGAAAACATGATGTAGTTTTCGAAACAAGGTTGACGATGTCCGCGTAATGTAATGTAGCAGGGCTAAATGGCGACCTGGTATGTACGTCCCCCTCTGTATTATTTTTAGCAAATATTAGCACTTCGAGCACATCCAACGCTTTTCATACGCAAAAATTGCATTCAATACAATGTTTGCATGACATTAAAATGTGCAAAGACAGGAAAAAGTATAGAAGCCACTTACTTACCCATATACTCTCCCAAGGTTGTTTTTTCCCATATCTCTTACCACACCAGCCATGCCCTGAAAAACATTTTTAAAAAACCGTAGAAAATGGCACAATTAATAACAGAAATATATTCGGAGAAACGATCAGCTTTTCAATAACCTAATACTTTTACGAAGGCGAATTACGTCCAACTTTTGTTTGTCAATGTGGGCCTTAGTTGATATTACTTTTAATGATATTAGATCTCCCGATGCTTAATTTCCTTAATGTGTTCTGTGTGTCTATGTGTTAATTGTTCTGTCACTGGTGTAAACGATAAGGCGACCTGACTTCTGGAAATTTCCGGGACAGTTTCAGTATTTGACTCTTTGTCCCCAATATCTAGATTGTTCAGGTTGGAAGTTCAGAAAATCTGGTTGGTTTATTGATTAGTTGTTTTGAGTTTTAATGGCGCAAGAACCAGATTTGGCCATACTGCGCCAAACATACATTAAGGGTAAGACTGTATATGAAATTCAAAACTGTCACATATTACATGTGGTGACATAAAACATGTTTAAAAAATATAATAAAAGTAATCTCTTCACAACCGAAGAAAGCTATCAAGTAAGGAATCAGGTTTCCTTCCACTGTCAGAAACGATAAAAAAATAGAACGTTATCTTTGCTTATCGTCGCTTAACAAGCAACACCATCTATCTCATTTTTTTGGAATTTCAAAGAGGAAGAAAAAACTGCGGAACATGCGGTCTCATGTTCATACCAGATGCGGAAAAAAATCCAGAAATCCAGTGGAATCTCCCTATAACGAAATCGCTTGGTTCCAGTTGAAAAATTCGCTATAGAGAAAATTTCGTCATACGGAGATAAGAGATTTTTGCAGTTATTTAAGTAAATGTTACAAACCTTTTAGTATGTGAGATAAGTTCAAATATATTTAATTATGACTTTCAATTAAAAATGAAGTAATATTTATTATAAATTTGTTAAAATTATACTAATTTTTATTGTATAAATAAGATGCTCAAAAGTGAAGACAATTCACCAATTTAGAGAATAATAGGTACTAGTATGGATAAACATAAAATGCGTATTGTCACATCTATTTGCTGTTTTCACCCCCACTCCACCCCGATTCTTGGAATCTTGACCCGTAGAAATGTTGCTCCCTCTGTAGAAACCCAGGTCCCCACAACTGCATCACCCTTCACATAGCATTCTATTGTTATGTGTTATCGCTGGAATGAATAATGCGAGTGGTTCCAGAAACAGGCACATGTGAGCGATTTGTTTGCACAGAAATTAGCAACTTTCTTCAAAAATGACAAAAATCGAAATGATAAAGGTCTGAAAAAATTCGTTATAGGGAGACAACCACTTCATTATATGGAGAATATTTTGAATGCTATTTAACATTCCGACTAAAAATTTCGTTATAGGGAGAAATTCGCTGTAGGGAGACTCTACTGTATTCGTCGTTGGTTGCGACAAATTAAGTTTTTTCTTCCTCTTTGAAATTCCAAATAAATGAGATAGGTGGTTTTGCTTGTTAAGCGACTTTATACTTTGTAAGTGTGAGAATATGGATGCACCCATCCTTTATACCGATTGGTATTTTGTTCCTTTTTTTTTTCTTTTCTTTTCCAGATGTTGCTTAGAACCTGATACAAGATTTAAGAGGCCATGTGAATTTATGAGACTTCAGGTGCTTTTACAAGGGGTTCGTTCAAAAAAAAAATCTGGTCACATAAGTTGAGTAAATATATTTCATTATGCCAATAAGTAATTATAAAATCTTACCTTCTCTCCAAAATTGCGCCACATGGCATAATAGCTGGCACGTGGCATGTGAGGAACTCCTCTTTTCTTCCAGTAGTCGTCATTTCTGCCCATGTACCTGAAAAGGGTGCAGTAATATCTGTATCAAAATTAGGAAGAAATGAAAAATAATTGAGCCCATCTATAATGTATATAATGATCAGTCGTTTATAGTGACTCACATATTTTGACAATCAGTTGAAATATTTACATCCACAGCAAGAAGAAATAGATCCCCTTTATAACGAAGATTTTGACATGAATTAAGATGCTTTTGGAAGTAAGTAGAAAAGAACAAGTTAATAAAAAAAATCCTTTTGACAAAGCCAGACGGCGAAGGTCCTCCGGACGACCTTTCGTCCGGAGGTATAATGACAAGAAATCCCCACCTCTTGCACCATTTATACCGCCTTTGAGCTAGATGGTCCATCCACGAACTCTGTCCAGATTTCCACCCTCCTTACAACATGTCAGTCGGTTCAAATCCAAAGAAATTTAATCTAGTTAGCACGTTCATAAGACACATTATGTGATCGAAAGTATCCGGACACTTTCGGATTTACGCATTTTTTTTCAAATTTCTCCAAAAGAAACTGGAGGAACTGCACTTGAACTTCGACTCACTGGAAATATTTAAACAATTGGAACATAAATGTCAATAATGTTAAATTTATGTGTAAAAAATCTGTTTAACATTGTTTAACTCTCAAATTGCTAAAATAACTTGGTTTAAATATTATTATATTTATTCCTTCTCTTGCGATTTAACGATAAAAGTGAATTTTGTAGAAACTTATTCTAGACTCAACTAATGACATTGAGAAATGACTCTAAGGTGATGTAAACATTACGTCACAATCAACTGTTGAAGGAGAATCCGGAAGGTAAAATATCATTTTGCGAACAAATTTTTCAGCAGCATTCAAAGAGAGAGAATCGAAACTAATGCAAATGATTATCAGGTTCTTAAAGTAGAAGAAAGTTCGTTCTTACAATATATAATTTGAACGAATATTGCTTAGGGGTGGCGCCAGTAGGGAGAACGGGGGGGTCAAGGTCCCCCATGGCGGGGAAAATTTTTGTACCCCGTTGTTCAACTACTAGACAAATTAAGATCTGGCGAAAATTTGAGACCAATTTCATTACACCCCTCCCCCTGTACATCAGGTTGTGCCCCCCCCAGTCATGCAGACTCTAACTCCACTCCTGATACTGATTTAAAAACAAACATATTAGAACATATTTTAGATTCTTAAGATTTAAAAAATCTTCTAAATATTTCATAAAACTACGCTTTTCAGTTAAACTGAATACTATATCCTATTAACTAATAATATTCAAATCTAGTTATAAGGACTAATTTTTAAAAGTACTTTTACAGCAGAGCAAGATCAGAGGTTGAGAACCACCGAGTTCACAAATTCCATTAAAAACCGCCTCATTGGTTTTAACTCACATAAATATGTGTTTATAAAATTACATAGTTTAAAATATTTTTTTTATTCAAAACATTTAGAATAAAACAAAATGGCGACGACATTGAAAATTCCAACTCATGATTGAAAAATGCATATATTTGCATGATTTAACAAAATTAATGCTAACTATTTATTACATACCATTTCAAAAAGGTGATGACCACTACAATGCTGGCAATTATAAGAGTACAAGTAGAAATTTCCAACATGTTTGTGATGAAAACTCACGGAGGAGGAAGAATTTTTAAGCAAAGAACCAGAGGACAGTTCAACGCACATATAAACAACAACGCCACACTGTCCCAGCTGCCTCTCTCCTTTTGATGCTTAAAAAAAGAGAAATAATAAAAAGGAAAAAATTATCGTTTGTTGCCAAGGCCACGAGGCGACCAGTGATAATAATCGTTTCCCTTCGCGACAAGCAACCCACACATGTTTTGTTCAAGAGCAGGATCTGTTTGGATTGTTGTTTCTCCCTTTTGCCGGATTACCATTGCTAAGTGAAATTTTTACTGTTGGATCGAAATATTTAATCAAGCAAACTGGAGTGGAAGCATCTCAAATGTTACGAAAGTTGTGACGGGGTTATTATCTATCTAATTATAATCATAAAGATTGTTCTGTGATGCTCTTGTATTCATCAAATGAACCCGGAACTACTAGAAGCGCAAAAGCATACTGATTTCTGCTCTTTGCTCTTTTGATAATACAGAAATCCATATTTTTCATATCACTGAATTATTATTATTGATGTGCAAAGCATTTCTATGTATATATTGCGTGTGTTTATGCATATGTCAATTATTCATCTTTTAAATAATATTTAGATCATTCTTTCCTTTTTTTAAGAATTGAAATTTTTTGAGACGTCTTATCTCACAGATTATGAAATCTGATAGCACGATTATTTGTATTTTTGATAGAGTTTTCTTGAATTATTGTTTCTCTAAATTGTTACTTCTCTTTATCCAGCTGTGATTCAAACATTGATTCGTGAAGTCAATATTGAAACTCCAAATGTTGGTAGATTCTTTGAGCCCCACTTGACCTAAATCTGAAGTAACCCGACCTCTTGGATTGGGACAGTCCCTGTTTTTGACTCTAAGTCTTGTTTGTCCCATTTTCTTCTCTTCATAAATAATTTCTATTGCAAAACGATTAACTAAATTTAGTTCTTTAAAATTTTTATTTAATTTATAGATTTGAAGATTATGAAAGATATAAGCTGAATTTCTAATATTTCAAGTTATGAATTTATTCATTATAATAGGATAAAACCAGGGTTGTCGATTTTTTTTATTTTTTTTCAAAAAAATCGATTTATTTGATTTAAATCGGATTTTTTTATTTAAATCAAGATATTTTGATTTTAATGATTTTTTTAAATCTATAAATATATTTAACATTTGTATATTAGACAATGAGCCCTACAGTCATAGAATTATATATATATATATAACAACATACCAGTCATTAAGCTGTACTTTCTTTAAAAAAAACATAAATTAAAAAAATTAATTCAAACATGTAACAACTATTTAAAAAATATTTGTAAGCGCACACACACAAACATTGCCTTTTATAAATACAGATCATAGTTTAAGAGATTGCACTATGTAGATGTTTGTATTTCTTTTGGAACACTTATATGTATTACTTAATTATCTTACATTTGAACATTATTGCAATATAAACACTTTGTTGTCCCCAAAACTATTTAGTTTTTTCCAATATTAAAATGAAACTCACTGCATTTTACTATGTTCTTTCTTTGTGATCATAATCCTTTCACAATATTTATTTTATTTTATAAAAAGGAGCATCTCATACTTTGCATTTTTTTGTGTTGCTCATTAGAGATTTATTTAAAATCTAATTTGCTTTGTTTTCAATAGGGAAGATAGGAAGATAGGGAAGTATTCTAGTTACACCAATTCAATTAAATATTTTTGTTTATGTTCTATATATTCTTTGAATATACATTTAAAAATATTTTAAAATCACTTTTTAAAGATACATGAACAATTTTATTTCATTTAAGCAGATTAAATTGATATTTAAAATAAAGTGATTTAAATCAGTGATTTTAAAAAAAAATCAGTTGATTTAAATCAGTGATTTTAATCAACTGATTTAAATCACTGCAACCCTGGATAAAACACAATCAAACTTAGTGAGAAATTTATTCTGGATCCTAGCTATTTTTATACACACGAAAGTAGGCAATTTCACTTGGTTAAATAAAAAACATTCTAAAAAGAGCTAATGAAATACGATTCGAACAACTTACTGGCTCATTTCGCCCATATATAGTATCCACTTTTTGAAAAACGATCTACTAACGATGTTACTATGCAGATATTTGACATTTCACTTTCTTTCTAACAGAGATATTTTGTCTTACTAGATTACATACCTTACATTTATAAAGGGCCGTTCACTATCAAGCAAAATGTAGTAATTTTAGGTAGGATATCTGTTAAAACTTGACTGGGACTTTTGGTTCCCAACTGTCTCGAAAGGGGTAATCTTTAAAAAATTAACTTCTGAATAATTCTTCCTCCTGATTTTTTCTATGCACAGAATAGGGCTGCCTTCTAATGATCAATGTGGGTGAATCAGTTCAATGGAAAAATAGTTCCTTCTTTATTTCTTACTGATTTTTTTTTTTTCAATTTTTAACAATTAACTTTTTTATTTTTTAAATTTTTTTATTGAATGAATTTATTATTTGGATTTTATACAATAAAACAAAGCTAAAAAAATCTGGCTATTACAGAATCAACTATTTCGAGTTCCAGAAAAGGAAAAAACTCATCAACTTTTTTTTTCAGGAAACCATGAGTTTCTGATTTCGTTTTTCAATAGGATAATAAGATAATAAATTAATATTACTTATTTAGTTAAAATTTATTTAGCAGAAAAATAATTTATTTTTTGCAGAAACATGTTTTTCTCTTGTGATTTTAATTAACTTTTAAAACAATTCCTTTCTGAAACTCTGCTACTTCTTGCGCCCAATACCCTGTAGTCTCATATTTTAAGGGCTTTTGAAGTAAAAGAAAAACAAAAAGTTGAGATGTGATGTTATGTGAATGATGTTTTCTATGAGTATTCATCTCAATCCTCTAAGCGTGCAGTCATTTTGATATAATAGCTTTAAAATCTTAATAAGCTCTTAAAGTGAATAATTGGATCGTTTAATCAAGCATCTGAATCTTAAGAAAATTTTTTCTATGATAGTTTAAGAAATTACACACATAAACATTAACTAACTGCTTTTGAACTGAACATGAAAGATAGAAAAAGCTGGCTGAAACGCTTAGAAGGTTTTAAAGTTATTATTTTTTTCCTTCGGATATTCTGAATTTTATCATTTTTTTGTAATTAATAAAATTTATACAAAGTAGCTTTCTGTGTTGTATGATTTATTTCTATATTGCAATTTTTAAAGACAAATGTAGTTTTCATCCAAAGTTTATCACATTCGCTATTGCAAGCGTGTTGGCACTGCTTTTCTCGTAGACGGAGAGCGTCTCCGCACGCTTCATTTTTCTTCTAACAGATACGGCGACCGTGCTGGCATGCTTGCCATAGCGAATATGTTAACTACATACCCGTAGTTTTCTCCAACTCGACTTTTCTTTGTGCATAGTTATTCGTAGTGACACAAATGTCCTAGGCCAAAGGTGCACAAATAAGAAAAAAAGTCTGCATCTAAAATTCGGAAACTTCATTTACTTGAAATCATTACCACTTCGGATAAAGCGAAATAATCGGATTCATTGAAACCATAAAGGAAACTTGCAATTAAATGCATCAAACCAAATAATAACTACCGATAGCAAGGAATGTAATCACACAATATGAAAGAACTTAAAATGTATTTACAAAAAAAAATCATCTCATGGAAACAGTGATAATTTTCAGAACAGAAGTTGGAATGATCTCGTTAATCTTTTTTTCTATAAAATTCTATTTATCTTATCTTATTTAAATAAAATAACTCCTCTGAAAATGTATGACTTTAATTCTTAACACACAGTTGATGACTGGAATAAGCAAAACTGATAGGCGATAAAAAGGTGCGCAGATTTCTATTTGCAATTGATAAAAAAAAAAGATTTCACCCTTCCAATCCGACGTATGCGAAATTGCTTTTAAGTAACCTTTATTGATTAAAAATAAAATATAGCAATATAGTAAACATGTTTTTTTTCTCAAAGTTGAACAAAACGTCAAGTCCTTTGTCCTTAAAAGTCCTGAGATAAATTGGAATGGATTCAATTATGGTTTTTAACTGAAATAAAATTAATTATTTAACCATGAAAAAATTACGGATCTCACTTCATATATCAACACCTGAAAGTAATTTATGAATATATGGTGTGGTTTCTTCGTCTTCCTCTAGTCATCATCATCTAACTCTGTTTTTGATTCATCCAAACCATTCTCTTCCTTGCTTTCTAATCCACAATATACAGGACATCCCGATAAATAATCAGATTCATTGCCTTCCAAAATTTCTTCGGAGATCTCTCCTGATAAATCATCCTTTTCTTTTGGGATGCGGTTCCTATTGCCCTATGTGTACAAAATAACTTTATCACAAAAGGATTTTCAAACCTACTGACATGATTCTTTTCCCATTATTTGTAGAAGCGTATGTCCCAACTTCATAAAATTATTGTATAAGGGAATCGAGGGTAGTATGAGCCGTCAGGAAGTATGGACCAGCTAGAATTTCTAGGGATTTCTGATAAATAATAACACATTAGAATGCCTAGAGTATAGTTCTTGCATCAGACCACACAGGGCTGGATTATTAAATAGGCCAAGTAGGCAGTTGCCTAGGGGTCCCGCAACTTTGGGTACCCCAAAGCCTCGAGATTCTTTTTTGCGATTCCGTGCACTCGAACTTGTTCAAATTAAAATAAAGTATTGTTTAAATTTTCGAACATTATTCTAACAGCATTGCAAATTAGTTACTTTGCAAGTTTTTGTTATGTTGTTTTATAATTCTAAAATAACAGTAGTTTGTTTATAATTTAAAAAAATGTCCGGTTCTATAATTAAATAGTATTTAGATTGTGTTATAACGTCTTCTGTATTTTTGACCATTTTCTTTTTTTTTAAATTTAAACTTTTAATACGAGATAGACAGAAGCCCACTCTCTTGAAAGTGACCAAAATTGAAGGTTTGGTTATTTCAGTTTGTCAAAATTTTCTACTTAAAACCACTTATATAAAGTTAAAAACGATGAAAAATATCTAGTTTTGGAATTAGGGAAGAGGAAGAGGGGGCCCTGAAATTTAAGGGCCCCTAGATAATTTAATCCCGCCTGAATCCGCCTCGTGCAGATAGATGGTTCGCGTAACTACTTTGTGTCGTTTCTCAGTTAATATTCTTTCTTTGTGAACCTACAAAGTATTCGTCCAACTTTCAACGACTCCCTGCATTCCTATAGGTTAGAATAAAATTATGGAACCAGAGTTATTATTTAGCTTACTTTTAATAGATCAAATCATGAAAGCTTTCTTTAATCGACTTTAGTCGTCAACCTGCTTTTCTTTTCAATGTCTATAGAGTAGTATAGGTCACCACCAAATGAGCCAAAATCGGGTGGTATGGGTATGGATATGTTTTTTTAAAGGAAACTATGCCAAAGTTCAAGAAAAAAATAAGAAAGCAAGGGTCTAGGAGAGTGGTCTGAAGATGCCATGAAGCTTAAGGTTGCTGGTTGGTTGTATGAGGTATAATGGCGCAAGAGCCATTTTTGGCAAAACTGCGCCAGACTTATGGTAGATAAGCAGGATCACGGTGAGAAACTTAAGGTTGCAAATGTTTTTTAAAAAATTGTCCTAAAGTGTTGCTTCTAACCATTATCGAGTATCTGAAAGTGCATTTCAAAGAATAGTAGAGGCTATTTCCAATAATCAGCTGAAAGATATGCAACCTCAGATAGGATATTAAAGGCAACTTTTTTAGATATATTTGAAGCTCAGTTAGTAGATGTTGAATAAAGCTAAAAAGAAAGTTAGAAAAGAAGCTGAAACAAAACCTAACACTAAGATTTTTTTAAAAAAGTGAATGATTATGTAAATTAGCCATCAGGCACATCTAGGGATACAGAAGCAGAATGCATTGTTTGTCATGAAAAAAAACTGGATAAATTGAAAAATTTGTGAAGTCTGTTCACATGAACAATCTGCATACATTCGTGATTCAGTATTTTACTATTGTGAATATTGTAAATTAAATAACTGTTAAGAAACGTTGGAATTATATTAAAATTTATTTCTAATATTTTAATTTGACTACAGAAAGAAAACATTTATGCTTTTGCATCCAAACATTCATTCATTTTTTGTCTCAAATTTTGTGTTTTCTGCGAAGTCTATACTACTCGATATATTTAAATTTTTGTAAAGTATCAAGATGAAAATTAGTTATCATATGTATTTTCCATAAATTTAATAAATTTTAAATATTTTTTGATATATTAAATAAATTTATTTAATATATCCTACATAAAGAAAAGTATAGAAAAAAATTTTTAACCGATTATAAATCATTCCAACAAATCATCATTCCAAAAAAAATCATATAAATTTTATACAAAATTTCCTTAACTACCCCTAAATCACAGCTAACTCAAAACGACGATACAGGAAGAACTTACGCTGTTTAACATTCAAACAAGTTAAACAGTCCTAATCAAGGTCTCTAATGCTTTAAGAAGGAAATGATATACATAATCTGTCCAAAAAAACACCGAAAATTTAAAATTCATAAAAAAAATTAAGAGAAAGTTTTATATAATGCGACTTATGTTCTCCAAAATATTTTTTATTTATGTAATGATTTCACCGCTTGTTACAAGACTGAAATGGCTACAGGGAATCGTATTTTAGCAATGCTTGTACAACAGGCTATGAATGTTCTCCTCTTTATTCCGTTGTTTTAAATCTTCAACTTTTCAAGCTCAGTTCGGCTATCGGATCAAGAAAAATTCCACAGGTTCAAATCTGGCCAGTTATTATAAGTTTTTAATACATTTGATTGATCCATCAGCTCCTGACTAGTCATCAAATGATTCACACTTTGTTCACCATCAAAATTAAATTCGTCGCTCTCTAGATCATCAGGAATCCACATACACAACAAAACGATAAATTGTTAACGGGCCTTTCACATACGAAGAAAACGATCTACATTTCCATGCACCTTGGCTTCCACGCGTGATGATGATTAATCCATGTGACTTCCACGCTCAAAATACGACAAAACCTCGAAACGATCTGTGACAGAAGACCGCTCTTGGAGATGCGGGGAATCGAACACCGTGCCTTTCACATGCGAAGAGAACGATCTACCTCTGAGCTAAATCATCAGTGCTTTGTCTTCCACTCGTGACAATCATTAATCAATGTCACTTCCAAGCAGTAAATTTTAGAAACGGTCTGCAACAAAAGAGTATTCTTGGAGATACGAGAATTCGAATCACGGAACTTTCACATACGAAACCAACGCTCTACCTCTGAGCTACATCCCCATGCGCTTTGCATTCCACTAGTGACAATCATTAATGAGTGCCATCTCCACGCTCAAAATACGATACAAGCTCGAAACGATCTGTAACAAGAGTTTATTCTTGCAGATGCGGAGAATCAAAACCCGTTGCTTTCACATGCGAAGCGAACTCTCTACCTCTGAGCTACATACCCATGCGCTTTAACTTCCACTCATGACAATCATTAATCCTTGCCACTTCCATACTCAAAATACGATATGCACCGCAAACCATCTGTAAAATAAGAGTATTCTTAGAGAAGCGAGTCTTAAGCGAACCCTTAACTTTTACATCTGAGCTACATCTCCATGCTCGTTGGTCCTACGCGTGTCAATCTTTAAACCATGTCACTTCAACGCACATAATACGATACAATCTCGAAACTATCAGTCAAAAGGAGCACCCTTGGAGAAGAGGGGATTCGAAACCTGGGCCTTTCACATACAAGCGAACGCTCTACCT
>BGPR01001135.1:2945-24427 GCA_013235015.1 Araneus ventricosus
CATTCTATGGTATCCTGCTTGTTGGACTGTTTTCACCGTACACAAACCGGACGATTTTTGTAACAAGTGTTTATCTTTAATAAACTCTGAGAACTTTTCTTACACGGTAATCATAACAGTAGCTATCTTCATCATGGATTTCTAGGTGAACCTCTTTGTAAGGAAAGCCAAATTCCAGCATTGCCAAATCTCAGAGCAGAAGACGCCATGTTGGGGGAAATTGGTTTTGGCAGTCAACGAGTATACACGCATGTAAGAACAGGTAGTTTTGTTCGCGCGGACTAATCGGTCTTAGCGAGTGGCTGGCTAGGGTTTGCCAGTAAGATATCGTTTTAGAATGTCAAAAAAGTTTAATTTTTCGAATAACAGCTCAATGTGACTGAGAATGTAAGCCATTATGTGCTTCTTCTCTTGCTGTAAATAGTTCATTGTCATATATGTGTCTTCGTTGTCTATGTGTCCCATAGAAATCTGAATAAAAAGCTGGGACTGAACATTTTTAGTATTCTTACTGTCTCCAACCCTCACATCGAAAGAATCCCTACGTCAGGATAGTATTCACAGTCTTCTAAAACCTAGATACTTGAAAAAGATTTTCGAAAGTACGTACTTTATTTTACACTACGTCACACCCCGACTACCAGAGATGAAGATCTCAGGTTTGTAGTTTGGATGTGTGTGAGCAGAGAAACTTTATTGATTCCACAAAAGTAGAAAAATACATGGAGTAGAACAAATTGCTTTACATGTTTTTGATTTACAACTTTTTACATCGGTTTAGAACCGATTGTTTTACATGTTTTTGATTTACAACTTTTTACATCGGTGTAGAACTAATTGTTTTACGTGTTTTTGATTTACAACTTTTTACATCGAGGTAGAACAGATTGTTCTCCAACGAAAACGAGGCAAAATTCCTCTTGAGAGATAGAATCTTTTATGACTTGAATAAATAATACATAATCAAAGTAGCAATAAAGACAACATAATAAAATAAAAGGTTCACAGGTGGTTTGCATCGTTAACTACATAGATGCAACTACTCGTCAAACGGGTGGTCGTTGCTTCTTTTTCTTGTTGGTTATTATTTTAATCTTGTAGTTTCGTACAGTGGCTGAAATTACAGCGAATAATAAGAAACAAATTTGCACTCATTTTAAATTTTTAATTCATTATTTTTTTGTTGCTGTTGGTATTATAAGAGAAAATATAAATTCAGTAAAAAATTGTGTAAGTAGTGAGAGAATCTTAGATTGCATTTCATATTTACTGAAGTCATTATTTTAAAATACTACCTTAATTCACACTTTTTCCAAAATGTAAACTTATCCAATCTAGTAGAAACGGAAACTCGAGTCATATTTAAAGCGTCTGGAAAGAAACAAATTCAAAGATTTACTATGTCATGTAAAAAACAAAGTAAATTACCATCACCCTTCATTTCCAAAAGAGGCTATCGTGAAAAACTTAAATAATACTCGGCTTCTTTACGCATATTCTTACCGGTCCCAGGATTGAAAGTAACCTAATTCTAATAAAATCCCATTCGTTATGATGCATTAAATAGTGAAAGAGGAAAGCAAATTCCGAGCGGTTATGTTCAGTGGGACTCGTGTCGCATAATGGGACCTGCCATGAAGATTAATGCCGCGAACATTATTGCTTAACCTTGGTTCCTTATAATTTTAGGAATCGAGGAGAAAAAACATTAAGAAATTCCTTCCAAATAACCGGAAGTAATAAAGGTATTGCGTAGGCTATTTCCTTCCCTTGTATGACTATCATCTCAATCGTGTTTTTGTGAAGGAAACACTGATTAAGGACATTAATGTATACCAAGCGAGAGTGGTCGATTGCTTCAACATGTATATAAATTACCGGAAGTGGGAACGACTCTGTGCCCCTAATAGGACAAAGGAATTTTTTTGGTTTATTTATTGAGTTTTTTCCTCCTCATACTTAAACGGAAGTAAGTTGGTAATTAGAGATTATGTTTAGTAGATTCTGGGAAATCTGGATTAATGTCATGCGCTTTTGCAGCTACTTTAATGTAATATCTATTCCTTTTTTCACTTGTAATGCGCCATTGATAATGTTACCAGCAGTGAGGCAATGATAAAACGGAGGTAAATAAAGTGTCTCTAGTTTTTCTTGTAATCTTTCCCATTGTATCTCTACTCTTTTAGATCAAAGAGATCACTGGGCAAAAACGGAATGAGTTTAGTAGTTTTTCATCTGATTGGGGGAAAATCACTTATCGATCAAGAATACAGCTTCGTTACGCGTGACCATGTAAAATGCAACAAATTTATGATGCACTTTTATAGGCAATGGAGAATGAAATTGATGGATCCATTTCACTTGCAGAACAAACAATGTTGTTTGTGAGGAAAAATAAGTAATTTACAGGGTTTTTTCTGTAAATTGTAGTGCAATACGATTTTTAATAAACATTTTTGTTTATTAATGATCAATTTCATATACGTAAAATATCCCCACAGTATATAAAACTGAGCCATAATTGGATATGAATTGCATAGCAAAATCACTGAACCAATATTAAGTGTATTAATGTACCTATAGTGAGCCAAAAACTTTGTTGTACGACAACCATGAGGATAGTTTTAAGAATCTTGAAATGCGAATCCAAATTTTCGGGATTCCATATCCGTCTGTGTAAGACTTTCGGTATAGAGAGTGTAGGGCATCGACTTCTGTGTATTTTGCGATGAAACTTATTGTTATTAATCAAACGCATGTTGCTTCTTCGCCTTTCTTTATATTTTGGATTTTATGAATCCGAAAAACTTGACAATAGAGTTTTCGACCCAGTAATGTAAAATAATTTATATTCGTTTTATCACACTCTTATTATCTTTTTCCAATTTTATGCATGCAGTACTGAAATGGCTACATAAAGATACATTAATTTAAAGATTATTGCAGCAGAACTCTCCATGATAGCAAATCAGGATATCTGGTGTCTGGTGACCATTCAGGAAATTCCTTGCTTTCATCTACTAGCAGCCATGAGATTCTGCCTGAAAAGTTCCTTAAATAGCTACATAAATATCTCCATCCTTTCGTCTTAATTCATACTTAAATGTTCCATCAGAAAGTTTCAGCTATACCAGAATGCCAACTTCTTCACCAAACGAAAACAATTGCTTTTTTCGTTGCTAAAGAATATTTTACTTCAAATATTGATCGCATTTTTAATACGGAATAATGATATTCTGAACTTTGAGTCAACCTGCTCAATTATTTACTTTCGACACATGAATCATTTTAAAAAGAATTTCAATATAATCTGGCACTTCTTATAAATACATCCCGTGAATTCAGAATCTTCAGACTGGCGTACCGAAAAATTAATAACACGATGAGTTAACTGTTATGAAGTTGAGATATTATTATATGAAGAGCAAATTATACTGGAATGAACAAAAAGCTTAAAGGAGACCAATATGATTTCCAGGGAATTAAACATTTTATAGAAAGCAAGATGGGGGAGAACACATTTGATACGTGTACACTTAAATAAACAATTAAAATGCTGATACATAAAACAAAATTTTAAGAGTCAATCAAGGGCTGAATTATTTATAACCAATGTGAATCAAACGAGAACTCATGTTTAAGAAATAAAGTTTCTTAAATATCCTAACTATATTTGAATCTAACTGACAAAAATGTCGTTTTTATTGTTAAAGCCTGCAATCGCGATGATACCTAGTGTTTTCAATAAGACACGTTATTTCCGATTATGTACACCTACTGCCCTTAATAGAGCATATTTTTCATTTACCTGATGCTCTTTGAATTCTAGGGTTTTATACCTTCGAGAGTATTCTCAAATATGGGGTTGTGAAGCCACCATATAAATTAGCGTGGTCTCGTTTCCCTGAAGGGTGCAATAATTGTAATGTGTTTTTGCCGGTCACATTTCTGATGACGGAACGTACTTCCTACGAGAGGGATTGGTGAATGGGCTGACCATGACTATTTTGCGTCTGACCACAGAACTCGTGTTTTTTATCGCGGTGTGGTCATACAGGGCTCACAAGCCACAACTGCTTGGTTGGGCAGGAGTTTAAAGTTATTCTCTTATAGTTATTTCTAAGTTTCGTTTAGAGAGATTTCTAAGGACTTTCTATTCATTGGCAGTTACGATGTTCCTGTGATACCATATGATGCCAATTAGTCTTCTCTCTCCAAGTTCGTTTTCCAAAAAATAATCTGTGTAATTTCGAGGGTTATTTTTAAGCCTAATTATGATGGAAACAGTGTTATATGGAAGGTATTCGTCACCAAGTTGGAACATTGTACTTATTACTCAAAATTAAAAATAAATTTACCTGCATAATTATAATTTTAGCCCTGCAGCAGAATATTTTTAATATGTCTTATATCATAAACAGACAGGAAGATGATTTATATTTTTAGACATTTATTTCATTATTTTATTAATTTAGTATTAAAAGTCATCAATGCCAAAAAATCGAAGAAAATGAATTTCAGATCAGAAAGAGAATTTCAGTAAATAAATGAACGAATCTCTAGAAGAAGTTTACAAAAGCCAAATAACATAACTTCCTTAATAATGATATGTATCAGTTCAAGACTTGTCAATATCCTGTCATAACAGATCCACTGATAATTTTCTGAGCGCCACGTTTGCGTTAAAAATTTTTGTTCAACAAGAAACAATAACTCGCCACAAATACTCCGTTTCACTCCTATTTTCGAGAAACGGCAAATCCCAGTAGCATCTACAGATTTTCGTTCTACAATCTAGAAACCAATCATAATCTCAGTTCCTAGAATGGAAAGGGAAAAAAGAAAGGGAAAATCTAAAATATCTACTCCGAATTCATCTTTGTCAGAATATTTCTTTCTTCTGTTTTAAATGTTACTTTCTTCTTTCCTTTTCCTTATCATTTTTCTTTCCCGTCCCAAGAGGGTTATTTTTCTTACCAGAAAAGAGACTTTCCCCTCTTTCATTCTTGGTATGATTTTGAAGACTGAATATGATAAAGAAAAGGGGGGATGCTATTATTACTCCCCACTTTACCAGATGTATCCAGGAAAAAAAATCTGTGGCTGAAGCTGCTAATGCGTGTTAATGACAGGGATACAAAAAAATCGGAAGTTTTTTCCCCAGCTTTCCCTTTTCTAACCCCTCCCTCGAGAGGAGTGAATGGAAAAGGGATTTCCGTGGGTAATAGAGTCAAAAGAAGTTACTCTAATAACCGAAAATTAGCTTTTTTTCTATTAGAAACAGCTTACCCAAAGTCACCCACAATCTAAGCTGTTTAGATTCCCGTTCCTTATGCTAAAATTTGTGAATAAGCTTCTCGTTTCTTTTATTTGTATGGGATGATGGATCTGAAATTACATCTAAAAATATTTTTCTATTGTTTATTAGAATGTTTATTGAGTTCTAATTTTATTTGCTTTAGCAAAAACTGCATCTTTCGTTATATCGGAGTCGATTGAGGATCTGTCATTTCTGCAAATTTAATGCAAATATTTTTGAAAACTTCCTGAATGGGCTAGTTTTTTGAGCAGAACTTTATGCAAAAATGTGTCTCAATTTATGAACACTGTAAACAATTTAAAGCCTTCGTGCATCAGAAATAACTTTGAATATATAGTCTAGAATGAAATGATTTTTATTCCATATCATATATTATTGGATATAACGTCGCTTAACATGCAAAACCACCTATCTCAATTTTTTGAAATTTCAAAAAAGAAAGAAATACTGAATGTTTCGCAGAAGACAACGAATATTTCTGCATTTTTTTTTAACATCCAATATAAAGATGAGACTGTATAATCCAACATGAGGGGGGGGGGGTTTCAGAAATATTCAATTGTGGTTGCAAAAAATTTTTTTTTCCTCTTTGAAATTTCAAAAAATTGAGATACGTGGTTTTGCGTGTTAAACGACGATCAATTACTTTAAAATCACCTAAGGTTTGTTCTTGTAATCGTTCAAATTTAAATGTTAAATTTAAGTTCTTGAATACGTACCGATGTGTATTCAAGAATTACAAGTTAGCTTCATTTCACTGACAATTATTTTAATTGTAAGTAAGCAGAGCGCATTATTTTTGATCACTAAAGGGAATTCTTGAGAATAATAATTGCCTACTATGAAATATACAGATAGATTGTATACGATGGGCCGAATGGAATAATGAAAACAATTCACACATGACTGTATTTCATCTCTTTGTAGTAGGTGATGTCGATTATAGATAATACTGGATTTAAAATTTTTATTTAATGTTATTATCCAATCCGGATGACATAGCTGTGACCCATTCAATCCGATGAAATCCTTGAGCCAAAATTCCAATCGTAATTGAATATCTGCATAAAATGCCTGCTATATTTTAAAGTGCATGCCAATAAACCACATTTAATTTAAAAAAAGTGAAGCATTAAAATATTTTTATTTTTATTTTGTATTTTTCTTACATTGCAGATGTTCATACCTCCTTATGTGTCAAGGAGTCATTCTAAGCCACATTTTCCTCTTTTTAATTCGAGGAAAATTTTATTTCCTCTAATTGCCTTTAAATTTATTAAATTTGGTGTTCAGTTCTCCTTTGTCTTTTATTTGGGATATTTCGGGCTAAGAGAAGCCAGGTTTGCCGTAATGCTAGCTTCTTGCAGACAAATTTCCCAATTATTATTTTGAATCCATTTAGAATAAATTTCTTAGCCCTTGAAAAAATGGACTAGAATGGATTCCTTGTTTGCTTTTCTTTTAGATTACCTTTGAGTTTATCTTTGTTATTATATAAATTTTATTCTCTACATTTTATTGTTTATCAATAAAATGTGTTTATCAAAAAAATGTTTTGTTGTTCTTGTTTAAAGTTTAAATTAAGATTCTATTTTTAAATTTATTCTAATTTTTCTAGTTGATTGTTTTTAAGCTCTAAATTTGATCACGATATTTTAGAACTACATTCTATATTGCGGGTTATCAACAGAGTACTTTTGACCTATTCGAGTTACAAATGAACTTCCCTAAAATTTATTTTATTTTTCACATAAATGGATTCTGAATTCTTTTTTAATTTTTCATAAATGTATTATTCGTTTCGTGTGAATAAATAATAGAATGGAAATTCCTGCTAGTTTTGTTTCCTGCAATGTAAACACAAATATCAATCCAAACAGCAATGGTGTATTTCAAAACAACACGCATTGTAGAACATTAACATATACCCTTCCCCTTTTCACCTTGAACACTAAAGTTCAAAGAAAATTTCTAAATTTCTGATACCAAAACCATAGAATAGAAAAAGATATTTCTACTTTTACATTTTCATTCTTTTGTTTTCCCCCTCTTTCCCACAGACTGAAATTCTGTTTCAAATCGCGTAACCAGAATACATCAGAGAAGGAACAAAAAAGTTAAAATTTGGAAACAAAAAGATGAAAAAGAAGTGTAAAATTCAAATGTACAGTAGATAGTGCTGGTTTCGTTTCATGATATGCCCAGTGATCATCATGATATAGGTTTTGCCTTGCTCCTCTAGTTTCACAAATATTGAAGTTTCAGTTCTGAGAGTGAATATTATCGTTGTTTGGGGAACAAAAATATGAGAGAGAAAATTCAGTGTTAAAACAAAGCTTCATGTAGTTGTATGTAATGTGAAATGAATGTATGTTAATGTTTAACAAGAAATATCAAAAATTAAACTTTGCATTAGACAGAATGGCGCAAAAATGCAACAATAAAATACAAAAATGATATTTAAATATAAACAAGAAATTACATAAGAAAAAATGAAGTAAACAATAGTAATAACAAAATATCGTTTGCGCACAAAGCAGCAGCATCCAGTCATTGCATTAAGAATATTGTCAGAAGTCAACTAACCGATTAAGAAACAATCAAGCAACAAAAATCATGCTTTATTAAAAATTAAAACACATTAAGTTAAAATAAATAAAATGGAAAAGAACTCGAATGGCGAACTTTGTCAAAGTGCCACTCACCATTGGATTTCTAATATGGATAAATTTTCTGTCGAGGGAATGACTAAAATAGTCAAATAATATTCCCTCTGTGGCCTGAATTTCTCCAATAACTGAAATTAAGGAAAAAACCTTTCTAAATAAGAAAAAAACTTCATAAAGTCTTTTTTAACATATCCAATAGAGAGTTTACTATTTACTATTGTTTTACTATTTTAATGTAACTCAAATTTATTTTCTCTACGAAACATATATGGAAAATAATAAACATATTGAACGTTTAGATTTATTATATTGAGATGCAACGAAAATTGTTTTGATGTAAAAAAACATGGCATTTTTTAACAGTGAAGATTAGGAGTTCATAATTCTGCTTAATAAAAAATATTGAAAAGCTTTTAAATCATATTGTATTTTCCCAAAGGCAATGTTCATTTGTAAGATAAGAAAATTCAATTTAAGAAGAAAAAATTGCAAAATGTATTTATAGACCGTTTGGGATATTTTATGATCGTTTGATTGATGTTGTTTTGGTATTTCGACGTTGCATATTGCCCAAGTTCCTGAATTTATGCTGAATTTATGAATTTAAATAAAATAGAAGATCATCTTTTAGAAAATGTGTTTATACATCTTTTTTCGAAATCTTGGGAAAAGACATGTGTCTCATATAATGTTCTATTTTTTTCAAGTCAACATGCTGTCTAATCTTCCATCAGTTTTGATGAAAAAAATTTCACTGATTTTCTAAGAATCAATTTATAAAGAAGATTCTTTCTTGTTATCTTTCGGAACTCTAAATATAAATAAGAATATATGGGAATATTTCCGAAATAAATGCATAGGACTGAAAATAGAATTTTCACATTGTTTCGCAATCAAAAGAAAAGTTCTCATTACAAAAGTTTTGAGTAATCCTGCTTCCAGAAAAACATACGAATGATCACTCAATACGTTTTGTTTAGTTTAGTTGCGTTAACATCCCGTTTGGAAGCAATTGGAGGACTATTTTGGAACAGGCTCGTAATTTTGGACCGCTGTCAGATGGCGAGGACGACGCCTGAGTTGTCACCTCCCTCTCCAAACATCCAAACCACAACAACGGGAGGGCGTTTGACCCACATTAGATTTAATGTCCTCCAGGCCAGTAAACATGATGGATCTTCAGTGAAATTGGATTTCGAACATGGAGACATCTGATCCCAAAGCAGAGATATCACTAGTAGGCTACCGTGGCCCCTTGCCACTCAATACAAAAATAAATCTCTTTTCGATACATTTGTCCTTCATTCTGCTTTTTTCTCTTCTTTATCACAAAGGACACTTTTAGTGTCAACACTTGTATTCAGTATATCCTAAGGAAGTTAAAGCAGAAAATTAAGAAATTGAAGCTACATTTATTTTACTAATTTTCAACACGAGGTAAGTTTGTAAAATTCAAATTTTGATGACCTCGTCAGTTTTATTTTCTGAGTTGTTCTGGTGCTTCCAATGGTACAAATGATGTTTTGTTTGCAGCTTGCTCTGCCTTAGTATATAGTTACGAAAATCATCCGGTGGGTATACGGTGAAAACAGTCCAACAAGCTGGTAACGGAGAAACGATGCTTTATTCACGAATATTCCGGAAAACATGAACACAGGTCACAGGAGAAACACAACACTTGCTGAAATTGGCAGCACAAACAGACAGGAAATCACCGATAAGAACAGCAATAGCACGAACAATAGCTCTCAGGGTCTAACAGCTGACCAACTCGCTAAACTAACAAGACTCCAAAGAGATTCTTCGAATTCCGAAGATGTTCAAAGACGATTGTGTCATCTCAGCTAACTCCCGGGTTTGTATACCTTTCCTGACAGGATATGGCACCACATAGAATCATCTAGTCAATTCTTTTTTTCTCCGCCCCTAACAGAAATATCGAGAAAATTCTAGTATTTTAAAGGTCCTTCATTGTGTCACCAAAGTCCTCAAATTTGTCGCCAAGTTTCCAAAATGGTCGCCATTGTAGGACATCTTTGGCCTCCATTCCTCGATGGGTAGTAGGAACCTCTATAAATGTCTCTTTCCAAACATAAGACTAATATTTAGGGAAAGCGGCATTACTTATTATTGTTCGGAACAATATTTTCACAAATGGTGACTATTTAATTGTCAAAGAGAGTTGTCATTCCATTTGGTCTGTTAAATGGAGACACGAATGTAAAACTTCACTGATAAAAGAAGTTTTGATTGGATTGTTTTCCTACGTACATTAGCGGCATATTACTGTCTGTCCGCCACGAGAACTTTGCTCTCAAAGTTGTCTCGATGAAGACGGGCGGTCGCTATAGAAACAGCTTATCATGGGAGGAATCCATTTTGAGTTGGTAGATGTTCATTCAATTTTGTTACATTGGCTCACTTAGCTCCAAATGGGAAGGGACGTGTAATTGCGACAGAACCGAAAAGACGAATTATCAACAACTTTTTTTTTGGAGCCTTAAACTGTCGCCAAAAATAAAATAAATCTCTGAATTCTTTCTGTTTCCTCCAATCAGAATGGATCTTTCCTAACAAAAACAGTTGCTATAGCGACCTCCGTCAACGAGACAACTTGGAGAACAGAATTATGGTGGTGGACAGACAGAACGCCGCCCCATGTCCCCATGCCTGATGCCATTACAGCATCCGTACCGGTTGGATGGACACTGGACAAGTGGTGGACAGACAGTACATAATTCTGTTTAAAGAGAAAAAAATCAGTGCAGCATAAAAATATCTTGAATTATTGTAGAATTCAAATGATTCGATTGCTTTGGTTTTATGAGGTATATTGGTTATAATAGCCAACTTAAAATCAATAAAAGCAGAGCTTGAATCTGAATATAACTTATTAAATATTTCTTTTTTAATTTATCTTATGTCATTCGGACTTACTGATGCCATATTATTTTAAAGATTGCATTCCTCTATTGGTTTTAAATAGATCAAACATATAAGGAAAATCTATTCGTGGTTTAAATTTTAAAAAGAAACCTAAGAATTCATTCAAATCAAAAAACAAACCGAATCCAGCTTCATTCCAAAATGATGCTATCGTAATAAATTTAAATGAACGGTCTCTTTCTTTAAACATAATCTGAGCAGGCCCCATGATTAAGCGATACCGAGTTTTAAAAAAACTCTTTCCTTCCAATGCATAAAACAAAGACCAAAGCAAATCCGTGCGGTTATTTTCATTGGGACTCGTGTCGCGTAATGGGACCTGCCACGAAGATTAATGTAACGAATATTATTGTTCAACCTGAGCTCCTTATGATTTTTGGAATTGAGGAGGGGAAGGAGGGTAAAACTTCCTTCCAAATAACCGTAAGTAATAAAGGTATTTTGTACTATTTTCTTTCCTTGGACGATTATCATCTCAAACGTGTTTTTGTGAAGGAAACACTGATTAAGGACCTTAATGTGTACCAGGAGAGAGTGGTCGATTGCTTCAACGTGTGTATAAATTACAGGAAGTTGGTATGATTCTGTATTTTGTAATAGAGAAGAGATTTTTTTCCTTCATAAGTTTTAGATATATTTTTAATTCTTACTTAAATTAAGGCAAGTTGCGCTTTAGAGATTTGGATCAGTATGTTTTTGGAAATTTTAATTAATTTTTACCTCTAAAGTGACTTTGATGTAAAACTTATTTTTCTGGTAATTTTAAGGCGAAGTGAGTATGTTTTCAGAAAAATTGCTTAAGTTACAACTATTGAAATTGCGTGCTTCTTACTGGTAATTATCAAATAGGCTTAAACAAATATTTCAGTTCTTCAGCTAATGATGTTTTGAATTGATTTTATTCTTATACTTGTTAGCGAATAAAAAACTTCCAATGTTCTACAAATTAATATAGATTCATTTTATGAGAGAATTCCTGAAATGTTCATTTAATCTTCCTTTCAGCTGCGATCATAACGCGAGAAGAAGATTTTGCGAACATCTTGCGAGCAGTAGTGTTCCTTAAACATCGATAGATTATCGATATTATAGAAGCCAATTCGATGGCATCGGGTTTTAGGAACTATCGACTGGTGATATCGATATCGATACAATCGATAGTATCGACTTTCTCAAAACTACCGATAGTATCGATAGTTTTCTCCCGGACAATACTATAGATAGGCTCATTTTTAGTCGATAGTTTTAAAACTATCGACTGGAACTATCGATAGTATTGACAGTTTCTAAACTATCGACTGGAAGAACACCTATCGATAGTATTGTCCGGGGAGAAAACTATCTAGAGTTTGGAAAAACCATCGACTGCAAACTATCGACTGCACTATCGATCTTAAGGAACACTAGCTCGCATGTGTAAACGGGGTTTTTCGATATTCGCGAACAGGTCGTGAATGGTTCGGAAACCGCTCTGTCTGACAATTCTCAACTGTCAGATCTCTGCGCTGTGAGACACAGGTAAAGTTTTCTTTTTACTTTCTTATGTTTATATCTATATATTTATGTTATATACAGTTACAACTGTTTAATACAAAAGATATTCGACATGGTGAGGGAATTTCTTCAGAAATTGAAGATAATTTTCCAAAATCGACGTGGGTAAAGATATTCTTTTTAGTTTTATGATGGTTTTTAAAAAGACGAATCTTTGAGATGAAAACTACTTGGAAGATATCCGGAACATGCCTTTTCAACACTGTGCAAATAAAATAATACTGCAAACAAATGAAATGGGCATCCATAATCTTTTCAATAAAATTATATATTTTTTTGATATTTCCAGAATTAGATTTTTTATTTATGACACCAAAGGTAATCTTTGCAGAGATATTAATCCCTTGAAGATGATATTCTTTGAAGAACTGTTACGCAGTGATGACAAACATGGCAGCACCTGCTGACATCATATTAAATTTATTTGTTAAAACATATTCTGAGTCTATAGTGTCATTAATACAGCTTTAAACAATGCAAAGTAAAGGTGTTTTGAAAGGAAATATTAAGGAAAAATATCTCGGTTTATCCGCTTGAGACCCCGAGTCCATTTTAATAGACATTTGTATTTTATTGACGAAAAAAAGAGTTTATTTCCATTCAAAACCCTTAAATCCCGCTGTCCAATGCTTTGGATGGTCGCATTCTGGCATCTATTAATTATATATAAATAATTATAGTAATTAATATATAATTAATAAATTGATTTTATTTAATTCGTTATAATATTTTATTTATTCTATATTTTAATATTTTATAATTATAATAATTAATAAATTATTTATATATAGTGATATAAAATCCTATCAAGAATATTAATTTCAATTTTTGTGAAAAGTAGATGAACATTACAGCCTTGTGTCTCAAGAATATATGATTCCACAAATGAAAGATACTTCTGAAAAGCAATGAATCAATTACAATGTGTAATAAAAATCGACTCACGTTCATGTGATACGTATCCGTGTACCTCGGCGACTCAGTTTTGAAACCTTGACGCATTTGGTAGGAGCAAAATGGGCATGACATCACAAATTATTTAGATTTTTGATTACTAGCACAATTAGGTTTATCACGTGAGTTATGTGACGTCATATTAAACTGCTCCATTAGATTAACATGATGTTAACTATCCTTAATTATAATAGGCCATAAGCTAATAATAAAGTATTATTCGAACAGTTTGATTCACACAGCTATTCAAAATTGTTATTTCGTCACTTAACAAGCAACACCACCAATCCCAATTTTAGAAATTTCAAAGGGGAAGAAAGAACTGAATTTTTCGCAACCAATAAACGAATATTTCTGATTTTTTTTCAGATCTGGTCAGAACAACACCAATCCCAATTTTAGAACTTTCAAAGGGGAAGAAAGAACTGAATTTTTCGCAACCAATAAACAAATATTTCTGATTTCTTTTCAGATCTGGTCAGAACACCACCAATCCCAATTTTCTAAAATTTCAAAGGGGAAGAAAGAACTGAATTTTTCACAACCAATAAACGAATATTTCTGAATTTTTTTCAGATCTAATTTTCTGTCTCATATTCATATTAAATGTTTAAAAAAATCAGAAAAAATCGTTTTCGGTTGCGAAGAATTCAGTTCATTCTTCCTCTTTGAAATTTCAAAAAAGTGTAAAAGGTGGTGTTGCTTGTTAAGCGACGATTTCTAACTACTATTTCTATTATATATTCGTTTTAATTTAAATAACTTCAAATAATTTTTTCGATACCACAGTGGTGGTAAAGTCTCGGCTTAGGAGCTGGCAGACTCCAGGGACAAAAGCAGATTCCACTGAAGATCCACCATGTTTTTGGGCGTGGCGGAAGCTAAATCTGACGTCGTGGGTCAAACGCTCTTCTGCTGGTGTGGTGCGGAAATTTAGAAAGAGGGTGTCAGCTTACGTGTTTTCGTCTTCTTCTGACAGCTGCTCCAAATTACGAGGCCTGTCCAAAAACGGTCAATATGTTGCTTCAAAAGGGGAATTTAATATAACTGTTAAAAACAATTCAAGTTTTTCAGGATGTTTTCAAATCTCGAAATTACTTATTTATAAATTTGATAATTTTCTTTCTCAAATACTTGATGCTAATTCATCATAACTATAGAACCTTTGTTCTTGGTTATTTTCTCTCTTGAATAAACATTGAATTAATCAGTGATCTTACGTAAAGTAATGTTTATAGGGCTGCAATTGATGTGAAGTTCAACAAAGTGTTTTCATTACCGTAAATATCTCCTTCTAAGATAGATGTGCATCATTATTAAAAATTGTAGCTATGAAAATAATTAAATGAATAAGTATTTTTACATAGATATATTTGAATAGGAAATTGAAAATATCAGTCAGATTGCATAAGCTTACGAATATGTAATTGAAAGTTGTAAGAATCAAATTGCTTAAATTGTATCATTGTAATTTTTGACTTCAAAAATGAATTTTTAATTCAAATATATTCAATTTCCAGTTCCTTATTTTTCACATCTAAATGTTCACCAATACATTTACTCTTGAAATTCCTACTTCTGATATTTCATACGGCAAAAGAAGGATTCGATTATTTTTATGATTTTGATAAAATGTCCTCACCCGACACAATTTGCTTCAAGAAAATAAATTGGCTAAAATGTTCTGTTTAATTTGTGCTTTCTTTTTGTAATGTGAAATAAAATCAAATTTGGATTAGATGAATGTGATATTGCCAATTGTTTTTATTTGCAAGCACAGATCAACATATACTTATACATTTTAATTATTCAAATTTACATTAAAAATCAAATTATAATATCATGTTTGGTTACTAAAATAAAAAAAATCCACTACAAAAACTTTAAGAGTATTATTGTCAATTTTTTTAAAGTTTGAAAGTTCATAACAGAAATTGATTTTAAACTTGTATGTTTTATTTTTCTATAGGTAAAAGAGGAATATTCTTAAAGGGAAGATATGAGGGAGCAAAATAATAAATACATTTAAAAATCCATTTTGGAAACTGCAGGGAAAAGATTCCATAAGATGCTTCGAAATTCCATCAACGATAAAAGGAAGAATCTAATTTTCCAATGATCAAGAATATCAACCTGGCAGGTGAAATGATAGTACCGTTACCATCAACACTTTCGACCTCTCATAGACACGATCGAATGCATAACAATCAATGAACACAATTTTACATTTTTCAATTGAATAATAAAATGAAGAATGAAATGATTTCATTTCTCTAACAGTAATCAAGCGAGCTTACTACCTAGTTCAAGCTCCAAAGCCAATTTAAAAATCTATTTTATCACCTACGCCAAAGTAGAAACTATTGTAACGAAGTAATAAACGAATCATGCTCCTTCCCGGTTCAATTACAATTCTTCCATTTCCAGCATCTCTTAAAATAAAATAATCTCGATTTCTGGCTTAAGGTATCTCCTTCATGACCCTAAAAAAGGAATCGTAATAAGGAAATCTTCAAGATTATGTTGGTCCCATTGCATCTGTGATCCTAGAAATGTCTCTTGCAGTAATAGATTTCATTTCAGGTGCTAATAAATGAGTCAGATAGGAGAGGTCCATCATCGAAGAAATGTGTAGAAAGGAGTGGGTGTATGAACAGAAAATGCCTTTCAAGATTAATAATTGAAGTGATTGTGAGCAAGGCGACAAGTGATAGGAATAGATAGAATATTGCGGGAGGGAAAATCAATTTTTGCTTTCTTATATACGTAGAGATAATATTGTAATCGCCGTAAAACTAAAACGCAATATTGTTAATTGCATTAAAAACGCATCATTTTGTGACAGTATGAACTATGTATCTTTTGTATTATCCAGGCACATAATTAACTCGAGGGCTTTGCTGCTTCTTATGCGATTCGTTACGTGGATACAAACTCTTGTCAGGAGAAATGAACAGAACGCTCCATATTGTTTTATTATACGGGAAAGTTGAGAGGAAATACTTCCCCTATTTTCTTTTTTATACGAAATTCAGACACCATATTCATCTACTAATTCTACCTAAATAAATTTTTTTAAAAATGCGTCATGAAAAGGTATCATTTGATAAAACGCTTTTATGTTAAAATATATAGAAAATTATCATGTGGCTCTTCCTTTATTTATCAGGCGGTGTTATTTCTGTCTTGAGTTATTTTCTTGTTGTGTCATTCGATAATCTTTTCAAAACCAAACTTTAAAACAATAATCAGAATTAAAACAAAAATTTCAATAAATTCAACTGTTCATCCTTAAAATCCAGTGTACTTTCTTTGTGTGATCATCACGTCTAAAACTAGCCGAAATAAGGGCAAATAAATTTTAATCAGCCGATTATTTCTTTAATTCTCTGCTTGAATTTTAAACTGACCAGTCTCCAGCACCTTTTTGAGGGTAAAATTATACAAAGAAGCACTGCGTGCCCTCTTTTCATTTTATCTTCCATGGAATGCCCTTGTAATCAAGCTTCCCGAAAGCTAAAAGAAAAGCAAAAAAGCTTTTGGTTTTTTCTTGAGTTTGGTTTGGTTATTTAGAGGTTAGAGTTTGTTACATAAATTGGGACTTAATTGGAATGAATTTATGACTAATTGCATTAAGAATGAGTTTAGAATTTCAAATTTCTCAGATAATTTGTATCAGAGCTACTTGATTTTACGTCTTGTTTTCATACGTCTCAATTTCCAAGATTTTTTATTAAAATTAAAGGTGATTTGCACCTTTAATCCTTAACATTCTGCATGCTACTGTTCACATGCATGAGAATTTGTATCAGAGCTACTTGATTTTACGTCTTGTTTTGACCCGTCTCAATTTCCACGATTTTTTTATTAAAATTAAAGGTGATTTGCACCTCTAGTCCTTAACATGCTACATGCTACTGTTAACATGCATGCTAATGTTTTAGGTTTCATTCGTCTATCTCGTTTGCCTTGCATTTGGCGAGTAACGATTGCTACATCACAGAATTTATGGAAAGAATGTCGATGAAGAAACATTATTATGTTAATAAAAATTAAAGTGGAAAGTCTTATTTGAAGTTAATGTAAAGAGAAAGAAATTCTTTTTACCATAACGTTAACATTGACAAATCAAGTGAGAGGTTTTATGAAGTCATGAAATTGGTTGGTTTGAATTCTATTACCAAAATAAAAGGCATTTTTACAAATAATGTTTAAAATTAATTTTAAAAAAGGTAATGGAAGTCCATCAAATATTTTATGGAAATGAAATTGCGTCACTGAAACAGTAATATTTCGAATTTTAAGATGATGTATAAATAATTCTTGTGCGATAACATGCTCCGGATGAATTGCGGAAAAAAAGTTGAAAATTTGTTTTATTTTTGATTAATTAAATATGTAAATATATTTTCAAACCCTTTTATGATTGAGCTCCTCCTTTTAAGCAGTGACTATATGCCGAATTTAGTGGTTGTAGGACCAATGGTTAGTCCTGTAGATTGTTTTGTATGTTTTTTGCATCATGCGATTTTCAGGAGAATATGCGAGCCTGAAAATACTCTGAAGTTAAAATAACATTTTGTCTGCTCCTATTTAGGTAAGTGTTAACTGGTTACTGAGGTCTTTTCATTCTGGAAATTTAGAGCAGATGTTATTACGCATTGCCTCATTGTATCCCATCCTTCAAAACTACAGAATTACTTAATTGTCAAATTCAAATTCGAAATAATCAAAACTAGCACGCAATATCTAATTACCAAAATATTTTACACTTGCCATCTCAACTGCAGATTTAAAGCTAAATTCAAGAAAGAAAGAAGTTCATTTGGCGAAAATTACTCGGAAAACAATATTCCTAATTCCACTATGTATCCGGGAAATTGGCGGTTTTCTTACTTCTACCCAGTTCAAGCGAGCTTTTGGCATTTGATGTCTCCAAGCAACTCCAGCAAAGCTCTATCCGTCCCAACGGACAACCGTTGAGCAATGAACTACCAATTTAGCACGAAAAAAATGAGCGAAATTAGCTTAGGATGGTTCCGACGCAACAGTCGGAATAAATTGGAGGAGACAATGATCATGAAAGGCAGTTTTGATTAGGTTTCCGGAAGACCTAATTCCTGCTTGAGTGGTTTGTTTTTCTAGTTTTCCTCCGGAGTGTGTTAAATGGAAGCTTCGTTTAAAGATGTAAGCTAATTACATCAAGAACTACTCGGTTTGACTGGAAGACGAGAAGATAAAATTAGCGAACGGTTTGAGTGATAGAGATGAATTGGAGAAGGCAATTCGGTAAATGTGAGTTAACGGTACCCACCTGTTTCTCGCCAATTTTTCTTTTCGCAATTTCATGTGCCGTCGTCAAATACTGTTTTGGATGCGCAGTGCGCTTTTCATTGCTCTCTTGTTCATGCGTCATCTTAAAAAGAGGGATTGAGCAAACAATGTCTGTGGCATTTCAAGTGTGTACCAGGCAAATTTTCTAAATTAAAAAAACATCAGCGGCAGCGCTTTCAGCACAGCAGGAAACTAGTAGCTTCGCTTTTTCATTGAACTTTAGGAATCTAGGTTTAACAAAACTTCCAAAAACGGGAATTTAAGCACGAAATGCATGCGGCATTTCAAGCGTGTACCGGGGAAATTATGTTAAGTTGAAAAACATCAGCGGCTTTCCTTTCAGCATAACGGAAAACTCGTAGCTTCGCGTATTCATTGAGAACCGAAACACACAGAATAAAATACACAGTACTGGACCGATATTCAAACACAAGAATTCCAAACGAAGTTTTATTGATAATTCGAATGAACTGACCAATCACATCGAAGAGATGAACGAAACAGTCCAATCCAAACGAGGTACAATATGGCGTGATGTGCAGACCACCAATGGAAAGATTAATTTCCGGTCATGCACGCATGTCACTCGTTAAAAATATTATTGCACAATCACAACAAATGTTCTATCATCTCCGTTCCTGGCGGCAAAGAGTTGGCGATCCTGAGATGAACGCAGTAATTTGGTACCGTAAACTCCACATTAGCCGGTAATTCTTCCTTGGTATAGAGAAAAAGGTGTTTTTTTGTTGGTCATTAATCCCGCTTTGGTGCAACGATTTGAAATAATAAAATGGAACTAAAATATTTTATGATGTTGTTTATAATTATTGATGAAATATATGAACATCGCTACTTGTGTAAGAAGCAAATATAACCTTTGTTTAAAAAAAAGTGTTGTTCGTTGATAATATTTCTTCTTCAGTAATTCATTGTAAGGTTGTCAACTCTTGGGCTTTGTATGGTTTGAAGTATATAATTAAGCAGAAAGTCTTGTTACTAATATAACATTCATTTATATGAATGTAGAATATTATGATTCTAAAACAAATATGTTATTCCTCAATTTATCATATCATTTTTAATTCGGAAGTGCTTGTTCCGGCATTGTCTGGAATCGTCCAGATATATTGCCTGAATGTTTGGATGGAATGAGTAGTAGGATATTTCTAGAAGTGTATTTTTTAGAACTTTTAAAACAAGTCTAGAATTCATACTGCCAAGAAATTAGTTTGCACACTTTGCTCGTGACATTCTTGAACACTAAAACGTGATGTTTTGACTACGGTGAAATGGTCAGGGAGGTCAAATCATTGACCGAAAAGATCGTCTGGCTTTCAAATCTTCTATCTTTTTTTATTATCACATGAAAATTTTGGTATGCGACAACCATACAGATAGTATTTATATATTTATTTATCATCCACGCCTACGATACCTATTCAAAGGGTGTAAAGCTAGAAATGGGTTGGCGGGAAAAAAACATTTGATTTAAAATTTGAAAAAAATTGATAAAAACTAATACGTAATTAATACAAAATAAATAAACATTATACAAATAACACACAACCTCATAATACATAATAACAAATTAATACATAAAACATGGCATGTTAGTGCATAATAACAAAATTATGAACTAAACATAATATTAAAAAATGAATTAATACTTTACACAAACTATACTGACCTATCAGGGATTGAGAATAAACAATAAGTTTTAAATCCGTTTTGTTTCAGAAGGCAGAGCAAGGCAGTATTGGAAATCTTGTCACATGCAGCTCTGTAGCGGCTTCTGCCATTAAAAATTAACTAGTAATCTCACAGAATAACCGTAATTTCATGCGCCGATGATGTCAAACATGCTTTACAGTTAGTTGGTGTAAATTCTTACATTTTCTTTGGAACATGTGTTTTTCGTGAATATATCTGTTGTTAATAATAAAGCATGCGTTGTGCATTGCCTTTTATCCACTTTTCGGTTGCTTTGAATCCTAGCATGTCATAGTAGTATTTCTGAGTATTTGTTGATGCAAAATTCACATCTTCAGTCAAGTTCCTTTTTGAATTTACATATTCTGTGGTGAAACTGCCCTATAAAGAATAAAATTATTCTAAAAGTAAAACGCTCACTCATAACAAAGACGTAAGACAGAATTATGGTGACTAACAGGCATGAGAACTCATGCCGGCCCAAACGGATGTGAGACCAATTAGAGTTTCTGAGGAAGAGAAAAAAAATTCCCCAACATTCAGAACGTCCATTTCCAGCAATTTTGATGATTTTTTTCAAGGCATTCTATGTTTACAACCACTGACATCGATGAGAATCTCACCAAGAAAAGGAACTTAAATGGTCAATTCCATAAAAACGCCCAAATGCCTTTTTAACCTTTCAGCCAAGCCGTCCTGTTATTGGAGCACCATTTCTCCATTTAAAGAAAAATTGATTCATTCTCTCCTCCGAAACTGAAGAATAATGAAAGAGTATCCTTATCCCTCGCTGGGGATAATTAATACTGTATCGAAACCGAAAGCTCGAGTCCACCTGGCCAATGATTTACTTGAGACACATGGAGGACTCATTAATCATATGAAAGGGATTTTCAATGTAATCTGGGACTCGTTTTAAACATCTCTCGTGAATTCAGAATCTTGTCGAAAATGACGAAAAATTAATGTCACTTAAATTCGTGTTATGTTGGTGA
>BGPR01001135.1:24642-50696 GCA_013235015.1 Araneus ventricosus
AATAGGGTTTCTTTCTAATAATATGTGCATTACAATTAATAGAATAACATGTATGTTGATTCAGAAGACATTTATGAGTTTCTGAAGAACTGAAATATTTGTATCAAAAGTGGATTAATGGAAAAATAAAATTTTTAAATATCAAAATAGTAGTAATAGTTCCAGTAGCCATTATATAGGAATTGAATGACATCGCGGTGAAACATATTATTATTTAAACCTCAATTTTTCATCTGGGTTGTGCAATTGCTTTTCAAGGATTTTTTTTTCACTTTAGCCCATCTTGATGATCTCTATATCCTTGAGTAAACGTAAAATGTCGTTATTTTTTTGCACCAATTTGATCTAAAGGTTCGTATCTTTTAGCGTATGGCAATCTTTCTCTATTATACAAATTCATAAATTATTAGACGGTATCTTTATAAGTTGTTAATATTAATGTTTCATTCAAAATTTTAACGATTCCTTATGTGTATTAATTTTTATAATTTTTGAGCTAATACAAGACAATACCAACCAGAAAATTAAATTTGCGTAAAGGAAAGTTTATTTATTATAATAAGAAATAAAAAATATATATAAACGGAGCATCTTTATAATTAATTTATATTAATGTCTTATTCGAAATTTTATCAATTTCTTTTGTAAATTAAATGCTGTAATTTTGTACTTCGTACAAGCCAATACAAATGAGAAAATTGTCTTTGGGATACCAGAAACTCTATCACCCCCGCCTTGTCGTAGCATCCGGGTCGTCTAAATGATAGCCTTGCAATAGCTGGAGTACTGAGGTCGGAGTTACAGTAACCATTATCGGCCATAGCCCGACTCCTCTCGTAGGAGGTACGTACTATCATTGGAGGGCGGATCCAAGTCCCTCCTCCATTACTATAGCCCCAGGATAAGTGAGTGTCAGCTTGCTTATTCAGTGGCCAATCATATCCGTATACTTGCAATCAGTTGTGAAGAATCGTGGGGCGTACAATCGTAGGAACTCATATTTTACAGTGGCGATTTTGTCACGAGTACATTAGTTGACAGTCCACAAAGCGATGAAGACGAAAAGGATTTGGGAAACTTTTAGCTGATAATGTTTTGAAACATTCATCAATCGTTTTGCTTCTTATGCATATAGCTTACATACATTTTGATATAAATATTATGAATATTCGGAACCATATAAAGTTTCTTTAAAACATCTCAAATGTTTCGCACATTTTTTGCTTATAACATGCAGAGATTTACACCAAATTTTCGAAACTTACAGAATACTCGATAATATGCTAAAGACACATTGTATTAAAATTTAAAGTAAATACATTAAAAATTTGAGGAAATATGAGTTAGAGTTGCTATATTATTATTACATTGAGGAAATATAATAAATACTTTTTAACTGAGCATGTGCGAAACATAGCGTAATTTTTTTCATAACTTCGATTCTGGATATCTAAGGCAGATTATATGAAAATTTCAGTTGAATACCGTTAACATTTAGAAATTTGTAGGCATTGTAACTAGCACAATTTCTGTTGTTTTGAAAGAGAAAAAAATGATGAGAGGTCGTCCAAAAATCAATATTTTTAAAACTAGAATCTTCGAACAGAAATATTGAATTTTATGAAATTTGAATATCCTGGATACCCATCTAAACTTATAAATTAACTTCATAATTAAAATTGCAATTCGACGATTAATACACGAAGATTCAAGTTTAAAAAATATTGATTTGTGGAAAACCCCTCATCATTTTTTTCTCCTAGAGAACAACAGAAAATCTGCTAGTTGCAATGCCTATAACTTTCTAAATCTTAATTGCATTCAACTGGAATTTTTATACAAGTTGCCTTTGATATCTGGCTTCGATATTATGAAAGAAAATGCACGCTGTGTTTCGTGCATGCGCAGTTAGGAAGGGTTTACTAAAATACTCTATATCTTTAAATATTCAAGGTATTTACTTCAAATTTTAATATAATATTTCTCTAACATATTGTATGCATTCTGTAAATTTCTCAAGATTTGGCGTAAATCTCTACATTTTATAAACAAAAAACATGTGAAAAATCTGGGATGTTTTAAAGAAACCTTTATATTTAACCGAATATTCATAATATTTTTTTTATGAAAATGCATATAAGCAATCTGTGTAAGAAACAAAACGATTGATGACAGTTTCAAAACATTATCAGCTTCCTGTGGAAAGGGGCCCAATAGATTTTCTCCTTGATCAATTTGTGGACGGCCCCCTAAATATACTCGTGACAAAATCTTCACTGCAAAATGACAGTTCCTACGAATTTATGTTCCATGATTTTCCACAACTGATTATGGACAATTGTATTCAAATTAACTACAAATGTTTCGCATTTTATCAATCTTGCAATACTTTTTTCCACTATTGTAAATGATTTAGGAAAATTTATGTTTTCTCCGTTTATTAAAATATTACGCATTAAGTCAACAAATATACGCACTAGGTCAAAAAATAAAACCTTTTTTAAAATTTAAGATTTCTATACTATATAAAAATGATTTTAATTTCATATTATAGTTCTTCGAATGAAATAAGATCAACATCTTTAAAGTACAGTTGAAGTTCGCCCCTAAACTCAAGAATTAAAAGTGAAATTCTTTTCCCTTGTTTACATCTTTTAAGGAAACATTTTTTACCTCCTTTAAGAAAATTCTATATAAATATAATTACATATGAGCATACAAAGATAACATCATTTTGAATAAGGTATACGAAATATTGGAAAAATAATAGACAAAACGTTTTATCTGAGTTTGACCGTACATATTTTCAGGGATATAGAAAACCGTACATTTAAGATTTGTAGTGAAGCTTGACCCTTGAATCCCGGGTGATACCAAATTCGTCTTCCTTTAATAATTTAAGAATTTTTCAGGTTTTAAAAAACTAATAAGTTAAAGTATCAAGCAATTCATTTTTAACTCTTTAATCCCGAGGCGACTTTTTTCTTCTAGTCCCTTTAAAACCGGATCTTTTGGGGAAGATGAGACATGAGTTAGACTCTCCCAACCTGTTTGATCATTTACCCCACCAGCCCACCCCTGTTGAAACCTTCCCTTAAGGTGCAAGGAAATGGGCTGTGATTGGCAAGGATAATTCGACCCCCTACCGCGCTTATCTCCGAAGTGATCTCAGAACTTCACCTCCTTCAAAAGGAGCCAACTGCCTCAGACCGGCCTTCGTTGCTGTGAAGGGGAAATTTTTAGACAGCCCGGGACCGCCTCGCTTGGTGTCAGAGTGTTAAAGCATAATTTATTTCAGTTAGATTAATAGGTACTATTCCGCTAAAGGAACATCAATCATTCCGGAGCAGAAATGTTGGAGTTATTCTGTTTTGGCGCCAAATTCATCACTATGATCACTAGAATTTGGAGATCAGCAATAAATATCGCCAAGAAATTATAGTTAAGATTTCGGCTCCTGATTCTAGCATACTCTGTGATGAGTGAAGGCAGCAGATCCGAATAACGCCACCATTTCAATCTAACGACTATTGGGGTTGCGTTAAGGTTCGACTAAGGTTGATAAAATTTAGCAATCTGCATAAAATTCAGTCGACAGGTTACCAAATCTTAGCGAAAATTTTCTAGAATTTGGTGACTTTTGTCTGAGGCTCCATTAACGGAAAAGTGCCAATTAGTGTGGCATTTTGAAGCAGCATGAGAGCTGTTTTAGAATGAATGCAGTTATTTTGAAACGGTTTCTTACAGAAGAAACCTCAGCAAGAATCTCCTTCGCCACATTATTACATTAAAGCAGAGGATGTTCACTTTTCTCCAATAGATTTTATCGTATATGTCAGTCTTCGGTTCTAGAGATGAGATTATATCAACAATCGAGGTTATGCCAAAAAGTCGCTTTCTTGTCTTTAAGGAATAATCTAATAGTAAAAATTATATTTTGGGGTTTATAAAACTTACAGATAAATTAATGCACTTATATAAAGCAAATATAGCTACCTGGTTAATATTTTATATATTTACCAAATATTTTTATCGCTATAGTGGGAATTTATATTTAATAATCTGTTATTTTTGAAGTACTTTCCTTGTTTTTAAGGAGATAGACAGCCAATTCTATCAAGCATATATGCCTTTCAGTAGGTATCGGAATTGAGTAGGCACAGAACAAACGATACAGTTTCAAAACTGAATCGGTTTATCTAATAGAAAAATCACAATTTAATCAACTTGCCAAATCAAATTATTTCATTATAAATGATAATGCGCAGTACAAAAACATGGATTGTACAAAATAAAACAGAATCGACAATTATCTTTATATACAATTTATTATTATTTAAAGTGTAAAACATATTTAATAAACGCCGTATTTAAAGTAATATATTTTTTTCTTCGACTCCAAGACTGAAGCAAAAGAATGCTTTCATGTACAAAGCATTGTGATAGTGTAACAAATATTTAATAGGTTTTCTTCCCAAGGAGTTTAAAAGTTGAAACTTTTCAAACAGATGTTCTACAGAAAAAGAGGGGAAAAGGAAATATATTGTACAGCTTAAGTCCGTGTCGTTTGGCTTCTTTTTCTCTCCCAGCGAAAGATCAATTTATTGGTAAGAATAGGAAGTAAAAAGAAAAGAATTTTCCACCGGAAAATTTCCCATTTCCAAACACACCACTGGGGGAAACTGGACAGTGGTCTAACCAACCGGAAAATTGGAAATATCAGTATAATGTTTTTTGCCGTGTCCTCTCATATATACTCTTTCTACTCAGCCTAAAATGGACGTATTAAGTTGTTTAAAATTATAAACAGTACAAATCATTTTCATCATTGAAAACTATTATTAAAAATGAAATTCGAATACGAACATGATAATTCAATTTTCACTTTTTCCTTTGTAAAGTAAGATATTAAGTTTGCTGTAAGGTATGCTGTTCTATGTTAGATGGCCGACTTGTAATCAGCTAAAACAAATAGAAATAGAAATCGAAATGAATAAAATTCATTAAAATAATAAAATTATTTTAATGAATGTCGCTTCCATATATTTAAAAACAATATTTTAAATATTATATCTTCTAAATAATTCCAAAATACTTAATTATATTTCAATATTTATTTATTAATTCAATTTGCACTTTTTCCTTTGTAAAGTAAGATATTAAGTTTGCTATAAGGTATGCTGTTCTATGTTAGATGGTCGACTTGTAATCAGCTAAAACAAATAGAAATAGAAATCGAAATGAATAAAATTCATTAAAATAATAAAATTATTTTAATGAATGTCGCTTCCATATATTTAAAAACAATATTTTAAATATTATATCTTCTAAATAATTCCAAAATACTTAATTATATTTCAATATTTATTTATTAATTCAATTTGCACTTTTTCCTTTGTAAAGTAAGATATTAAGTTTGCTATAAGGTATGCTGTTCTATGTTAGATGGTCGAATTGTAATCAAATAAAACAAATAGAAATAGAAATCATAAATGAATAAAATTCATTAAAATAAAAAATTATTTTAATGAATATCGCTTCCGCATATTTTAAATCTTATCTTTCTAAATAATTCCAAAAATATTTAATTATACGATATAGGGCATAAAGACAAGCGCCCATATTTTAAATATTATAAAAGAAAAGCCAGAAATTCAGCATTCAAATGAAAAAAGGAAAGACATATTGCAATTCACCTGCATTTCCGAAAAGAATCTATCGCAATAAATTTAAATGAATGGTCACTTTGTTTGGGCATAATCCGCTTCAGTCCCATGCTTAAACGTTACCCAATTCTAATAAAATCTATTCTTTATACTGCTTTAAATAAAGAAAGAGCGAAGCAAATCTGAGCGGTTATTTTCATTGGGACTCGTGTCGCATAATGGGACCTGCCACGAAGATTAATGCTGCGAACATTATTGCTCAACCTGAGCTCCTTATGATTTTAGGTGGTTAGGAGAGGAAGGGGTTTAAAATTTCCTTCCGAGAAACAGGAAGTAATAAAGGTATTGTGCAGGCTATTTCTTTTCCTATCCTTAAATGATTATCATCTCAAACTTGTTTTTATTTAAGGAAACTCTGATTAAAACTCTTTAATAATATCAGGAGAGAGTGGTCGATAACTTCAAATTGTACGGAAATTACCGGAAGTAAGTATTGCTCCGTATCTTTAAAATAACTTTAGGTAATTTTTCTTTCTGAAAAGTTTGAATTTATTTTGTTTTGCAGCGATTTTGGTGTATTTTTTCTTTACTTGTACATATTTTGGGGGGTTTCGTGCAACTGAGTTATGATACAACACTGTAAATATATCCGTTTTTTTCCCGGACTTTTTCCCTATATTTGACGGTTTAAAGCTGTTTTGTTGACAAAACGGTTTTTCACCGTTTTCCGCTCCAGCCATAAACGGTTTAAAACCGTCAGTTCAAATTCTATTTTTCGTCATACGGTATTGTTTTTCGTACGATAACTTTCCCTTTTCTTAAATGTAATTTTATTGCATTCATTTCATGTTTTTAATAAGGTTCCATCTCCGCTATTGTTTACACATGTTGCAGTAACCTGTTGTCACTCATGAAAGCTCACCTTAAAACATGTGTTCTGGCAATAGTTGATATTTACACCACTAAGTGTCGCCACTAGAGCTATAGTGACTTTAAAATTCAAATAGATTATTTTTACTTCATTTTTTGAAGTCTCCGGTGGTCTAATGGTTAGAGCGACTGCCTTGTATTTCTATGAACGCGGTTTCGATCCCCGGCTCGGAGGAGTTAGAAGTTTTGTCACCATCTTGCATCGAAATCGTCCAAGTAAGTTCAACTAAAAATTATATTAATTAAACTAACTGAAATTAATAATTAAGCCTTGATTAATTAATATTCTTAATTGATAATATACATCAGCACATTTCAACGCAACTCGAACAGAAGGAGAAAAACAACTCAACTCAGTCGATGACGTCACTTACTTCGATGACTTAATTTTTACGGAGAAAACTTGATTTCATACGGTAAAAAACCGTTGTGACTACGGATTTACTTCGTAACTTTTACGGGAAAAACTTGTCCCTGTATGGTAAAAAACCGTTGTGCCTACGGATTTACTTCGTAACTTTTACGGTTTTGCACAACCAACCCAGCTGCCGGTTTAAAACCGTAAATTTTACGGGATTTTTTTTACAGTGAATGTTTCTTTTTGCTATGTACAGTTAAGTGTGTGTGTAAAGCTAATGTGAAATAATATTGCAAGAATAAATATTTCGGAATTTTGATATTTTAAGACGCTTCAGGAAGAAAAGGTCTACAATAAAATAATTAACGGGAAACTTAGTTTTGTAAAATTAATATTTTAAACCTTTGTCGTAAACAGCTGGTAGAATGTTATATCTACTGTTTTATTCAGTGCGTTTTTAAAAACATTTTTAACTAATCATTTGGTAATGCATTTACAATTTTTAAGCTATCATTTCATGATTTGTTTTAAAAATTTTTGAACTATTATTCACATAATTTTTCTAAAACTTAAGAATGTTTTTTCTTTAAGGCAAACATGGACCTTCACATCTTTTCTTTTTACATTTTTAACTAATCAATTTGAAATTTTGAAGGAATTAATATGGGCTATATATAAGACAACACACAAAAGTTCACTGAAATAGATATTTTTTTCTGAGTTAGGTATATATATGTAATTTTGAATAGAAATTAATGGCCGCTATGATAAATGCTCCAGGTGCACCAAAATTACTCCAAATCATTCTACTCTTTTTTATTAGTTATTCTAACCCTTTTTAAACATAATTTGGGATTAATTGTTATGCTTCAGAGCCAAATTTCAAAATAAACACACATAATATCCCGAAACTATTGATTTTGGAAAAAAGTAGTCTCAATATTTGATATGGAAGAAAATATTTGCAGTTTAATAACAAAATAGCTCTATATGAATGCTAAAATTCTTGTTTTCAGACTTATATGAAATATCATAGTATTTGAACAATAATTGAAGCGCAGGCAACATTTATCATAAAGGTCATTAATTGTTATAGGGTCAATATTAATTGTTATATTGTCATTAATACGCATAACTGCGAAGTAAATAAATAAATTTTAGTGAAATTTTGAGTGTGTCTTACATAGTGCTCCTATTAATCTCCGCAAAGTTTCAAATTGATTAGTTCAAAATTTTAAAAAATGGTTTTGTGGGTCCCTGGTTCCCTTAAAGAATGAACACAATCCTATTATTCAATATGTTTTTATAATTTCTTTTGTGTTAGTTTGTTATCATAATTAACATTATTGGAATGAATTATAAAATATACTAGCTGATATATCCTGCGTTGCTCGAGTTAAGAATATTTTCAAATCTAAGCACTTATAACACCTTAATCTTAAGAAAGCTTTTTTTCCTGTAGCTCCTTTCGTTGATTTTCGTTCTCCCTGTGCGTGTCGACTTAACCCTCGACCAGCTGCTGAACCCCTCTCTGTTTTTATTATACATACTTTGAACCATCTAGTATGATTCTAACAACCATATCTATTCCGTTTCTCTCTCTCCATCATTACTGCTGCGACCTGAAGTATCATTCTCTTATTTTTGGTGCTTGTGTGCTCGACTGGATAAACACCGCTATGTAAAGTATTTGATATTATAGATGGCGCTCCAGCGGCACCGAGTGACGTCAATGGCGATATTGTATATATTTGGATGCTTCCCAGCGCTCTTGGCGTTTTGGCGAGGATGCCCAAAATACCCGATAATTAAAACCAATAAACTCCCTACCTATGCCCAAAAACTTAAAACTAACATCAGTAAGTTAAACCCCAAATAACTCCTAATAACTTACCTAACTCACAAGTCCGAAGATTTCTCTGACTTCCAGAGGAACTTTAACGTTATGCGAATGACGCCTTCAAAAGGTTCCCGAATTTAATAGATATTAGTGAAAAGATCAAATTATAGCCAAAAATGACACTGAAATATTTAATCTCCTTCTCCGATTAACTAATAATTACCCATGAAAACCACTACTTGGCATTTCCCACCTCTCTCATCCTGAATAGCAGCGGACCTCCGCCCCACCCACCACTCCACAGCTAAGCTCTGATTGGTCAGCCCACCAGCTCCTGAAGAATCCTCATTCACAGCCCAGATAGCGACGAGACGCTCTTGCTCTCAGCTCCTTCTCCACTTTGCCAGACATGATTTGGTGTCATGAGCTTCTAGCACCTTTTTGTACCCATCGAGGTTGAAAGTACAGACGAACTTACTTTCAAGCCATGTTTTTCAGTCTTCAAGGATTGGAGGTAGCCTCCTGTGGGGGCGGGTACTCAGTTGAACTTTCCATTACCGCTCTTGGAGTTTTTACTTGCTTGCTCGCACCTGCTCATGCCGACTCTTTCGAGACGAACTTCAACCTTCATTCTGCAGCGAATCCACTTGTTGGGCTTCCTGAAATTGGCATGTGTGCCAAATGTGTGAACATGCGAATGTTGGTTTTAGTTTGTTGTAAATAAAAGGCATGTTTGTTATATTGGAGGCTCCAGCGTCTTCTATGAGATAGTATCTGTCCTCACCTTCAGCGTCAAAGTTCTTTTTCTTTTCCTTCCTAGATCCTCTCTCTTCGGAAGGAACGTTGGATGGCATTACACACTGATTACGATCGTTTGAAAAATTGAGAAAATTAAACGAAACGTCACAGAAATTAAACTAACGCGTGCGGGTTGCTATACTACGGAACAAAAGAGAGAGTAAAAATTATCCCTAGTAATTAATGTAGAAATAATGCAATATTTTTAACATAACTTTAAAAGTGGCAGAAACAGGTGAAGTGACAGATTTGATGAAACACTAAAACTTGTTTGGATTTTAATGCAACAATAGAAACCTTTGTTAACAACTGTGTTTAAAACTGATTTTGAAGAAAAATTATTAAAACTGAAGACAAAATTAATCGATAATTAAATTCATTTCACAACTGCTTGCTCGTTTAAATTATTTTCGTGCAATAATTATTTGAGAATTTATTGTTGAAAAAACTGAGCTGAAACGCCGAAGTTTGTCTTAATTTTGATTATTTAATTAAATATCATACGAATGAGTTAATTTAAAGTTGTTAAGAGCACAGTCGACCTAGAAATGGACTCCGGAATAGCATGTGCAAATTTCATGTCGCTGCTGTCCACTGTTTCAGAAAAGTTCTTGTGACAGACAATAAGACAGACAAGCATTTTCTACTTTATATATAGACAGATTAGAAAGAAAGATAGATTAAGAGAAATTTTTTCGGTTTGGCTTTTGAGTACTTAGCGTAACTGTATAAATAGATCATTAATATTATCAGGCGGTTCACGAAACAAAAAATATGAATTCGTCTTAAAATGCATTTATCCTTATTTTCTCTCAATACAATGTACAAGGTGGGCATAAATTATTGAACCCATAAAAAATTAGTTAAAAAGAACTATTAATGTTAAAACTGCTGTTTATTAAAAATGGCAGAACAAATAATTTTTTTCCAGATAAGTGGCGTACCATTAAAGCGTTCTAAATTTCCTACAACAAGAGATTTCCATAGGCAATGGCTACCAATCAGCAAAAGCAGATCCGTATTTTCTTGCATCCTTTTTCTCAGTTTCTCTTGAATATCTCGAAAACTATTCAGTTTTCGAATTACAATTGATTTAACAAATAAATGTGCGTTGAAGTCCCTACAAATACATGCTTTTATTTTTCTCCTTGCTTTAATAGTTTCGAAGGTACTGGTTCTCAAAAATGGTAGATGTCCAAATATATACGACCACCGTAACGGCGCGTTACCTGTCTGAAAAAAATATTTTAAAATGCGCTCTCATTTAAAAAAAACTGCAGTTGTAACATGATTAGTTTAAAAAAAATTAATATTTGAAATGGGTCCAATAATTTATGACCACCCTGCAATTTTAGCTTAGATAGGGTGTGTTTTCTTATTATTTATATCAATTTCATAACAGAGAAAGGCACACCTTTAACAATAAAACACCTGGATTGTTGAATGATTCAAAATATTCTCACTTTAGCTGGGTAGATAGAACCAGATGTTTCGCTGGTGCCTAAAAGAGCAAGCGCATCAAAAGTACTTTTATCGCTCAATTCCCACACTCGTGTCTCTGTTCCACAAGCAACACAGAATCACATTCTTTTTCTCACAATTGAAACTCTACTGTTTGTAAAAATAAAGAAGAAACAAGAGATGAAGGGTGAAAACAGTACTGAACTTATCATCAGAATGAGAATACCATAAATTCAAGAAAACAAAAACCAACACAAATTTAGAAATATGAATTTTTTCGCTTCTTTCTCATCTTTTCCCTGAAAATTCCCCAAGGGAATATTTTTAGATATTTCTGGTTATGGTTTGCATGTCTTAAATTTTTTGTTGTTGCGTCTTCATCGATGTGAATACTGAAACAGAAGGGAAAAGAAAGTGTAGGCTAACAAATGTCTAGAGAAGCAATTTCTTTTTCATTAGTTGGCCCATCGTCAGATTTTCTAGTAGTAGAAGCTCTCAGAATTTTTGTAGTGTGAGTAAATATTCTGTTGTTTGGGAACTATGGCAATATGCTGATTTTTAAGTTTATACATGTATTTTTATGGAAAAAATTTGCATGTATAGATATTGAAAATTATACTCTGCAAGATTCAGGGAGTTGGAATTTCCATTTTAGTATAAATATTTTTAATCCTCCTGAAGAATTTGAATAAGTCCGTTATAATTTCAACACAACAGTAGAAAAAAATTTTATCTTCAAAAATATACTTTATTAAATATAGTGCATCCTGGGAAAGTTTAGAATTTCTGATTTCTCAAATTTAAATTACAATATATTAATATTACGAAAGAATAAGTATAATAATAAATAATACGAATTTATTATTCAAACCTTTTAAGTTTATATTAAAATCTTATATTTTTATTTCAATAAAGGTATTTTAGTTAAATGAAGGCATAAAATACCCTCAACTAAAATGTCAATATAACTTGTTTTAAGGTCTACTAAAGCGAAGAATATTCTGTATATTAACCTATATCTTATTGCTTGCATTAATGGAACTCATTCAGCGAATGCTGGCCCAAAACCCAGTTATCAGAGTACTTCCAGGCGAAACCATTTATAAAAATAGTGATTAATATTCAGATGACCTGTTCTGTGCCAGCGTTTTCTTTTTCTTTTAATATTGACATCTGGAGTGTCACATCTATTTTAACTCTTTAATCCAGGGGGCGACTTTTTCCTTCTAGCTCCTTTAAAACCGGAAGTTTTGGGGAGGAAACGGTATGAATTGGACTCTACCAACATGGGTGGTCACTCCCCACCACCTTCTATAACATTTCCCTTAAGGCGCACGGAATGGGTTGAAGTTTGCAAGGATAATTGGACCCCCTACCGTGTTTATCTCCTAAGCGATCTCAGAACCTCACCTCCCCTCAAAAGAAGCCAACCGCCCCAGACATATGTTACTTCGTAGCTGTTAAAGGGAAATTTTAAGACCTCCTGGGACCATAGGTTTAAACTTACAAGGCTTGCATGGGTGAAAAGCCACCATAACCCTTTCGGTTTTCTAAAAACTCATTGTGTTTTCATGCGGTATCTGAACTTTTAGTATTTTAACTATGCCCCTTTTCGCTTTAACTAGTTTGTGTCTTCAGCTATTGACGTAGATTTCCTATTTGTTGTGTAATATCATGTTTCTCTCTAAACCTTTTTAATTTTTGTCTTTATAAACCTTGTATTTGGCTTATCTTGCCCTAAACTGGACCTTGTACCAATAAAACATATCATACTTGAGGTATCACTGTAATTCATAATCATCTTCATCATCCAAATATTACAAACATGTGTGAATTAGAAATCATCAACCACATTCGCGTTGTACAAAATGTACCAAAAATTTCATTATTATAATAATTTATGTGCTTACGCAAATAAATAGTAATGAGGAAGTGCTTTTTGAAATGACCATGAAAGGATTAAGAGTGATGAACATATGTTACTTAAGCGATGACAAAATGAAGAAAAAAACTTTTGTCTCATATATTCAAATAATCTGTTTCATTTCATGGTACGAGGAAACACATTTATCTCATCAAAATTCGTATTCTGAGTTTTGTTTATTGATTGTATTAATCTTGTTAATGAACAAAGCTTTACCAATAATTTTTGGTAAAACCATTTCGTACCTTTTATGTATTGTATATAAAATAAATGATAATTTCACTTCAAACATAAAAGTTTCGGTAGACTAATATCCCGAAACATCATGGAAATTTATATTCATTCAAATTGCACAATAAGGTCATGTATAGATGAAATCAAATTTCAGATCACGAGTAGAATGTTTACAGTTAAGGTTTTCCATTTTTCAACAGTTTTATGTGTATAGGGTTAACATCTGTGTAAGAGAATGTTTTGCATCACAATCTTGATTCCGAATGCTTTTTAGTTCTAAGAAAGAAAAAATCGAAACTCTTCGTTGCAGAAAATCATAAAAGCGGGTTATTCTTATTGAATTAGATTACGGGAAACTAAACATGAAGGGAATATTATTCAAGCCGAAAAAAAGTTGGTAGACATTTACAAACTCCAGATTGAATCCAACGACGGAAATTTTCAATATGGCCAGGACTTGATGAACTTCTACAGCAGAACAAAAGTAAATATCGTATGTAGCAAAGCGCCCCGAACTTTTCGAAGAAAGGAAAAACAGAAATGAAAGAAGAAAATGATGGCGAGTTTTGACAAGCAGCAACGCAATCTGAACCATCACGAGTGCCTTTGAGTCGTATCTGCGGGTCACAGATTAAATTTGAGATGACATTCCGGATCGGAGGGAATTCTAATAACGTCCTCAAATAAATAACAGAAGTTGTTTCTCTAATTCTGTCTGTTATTGAACGGTTAGATTTCTTTGATGATGTACAATGCATCTTTTCCTTTGGAATCTATCTTTTTCATATAATAAAGGTTTCAAAAATATGCCATGTTTTTCAATTAACCCTTTATTTACAGAATTAACTTACCAGCAAATTTTAAATTTTATTTTGGCATCATTAGATACATTTTAATGCAGAATAACCCCAGAAAAGATGATTTAAAAAAAATTAAATAAAACAATTTCATTAATAATCAAAAAATTTAATTTTTGTCTTCATATGCTATCTACTACTAGCTGTCGGAACTACATTCATTAATAATCAAAAAATTTAATTTTTGTCTTCATATGCTATCTACTACTAGCTGTCGGAACTACATTCCTCGTGTTCATGTGAATACTGTCAGGAAAAACGCTCAAATTACGGAAATATAAGCGTGCTTAAAGTAGCACTTTTAAGTACTGTAGTAAAAAGTGTCATGTTTCATGTCTCGAATATTCTTAGAACATTTGACAATATCGTCGGAGATTTTGATAACCAGAAAACTAGCGTTCGCCTCTCTGCCTTTGTCCGGGTCAATTCAAGAACGATCTTAATACAGAAGTCGGAGTACTAAAAGCCATCACCGGCTACAGCCTGACCACTCCCGAAGTAGGTACATATCGTCATCGGTGAGGAGTAACTCAACCCCCACCATTATTGTACCCATCTATAGCAGCGAGAATCCGCTTACTTATATGGCGGCTTTTCATCCAGGAAGTCTTGGTGCCCCCAGGTGGGAGAGACTTAGACAACTCAGAATAATAGAAATCAGACACTGACTCACTTCTCATTTATATTTCAATCTATTGCTAATCTTGGAAGTATTACCAATATTAGCAATTAATACCCATGGCTCCACTCGATTGTTGTTCTTCTTCTTCTTTCTAATCCTTCTGATCTGAATCAGATCAGATCCATGAGGTCGTACGCCTCATGGTCAAGAGGAGAGAATGAGCAGGTTCCATTGGTACCAAGTACCTTGAGCACCCGAAGGTAGAAGCCTGACTTTGCTCCAGTGCCTGCCAAGCATTAGCTGAGAATAATGGAATGGCCTTCACGCCTAGGATGGCCCTACCAGGAGATTAAACTCCCAAAGTACTTCATCCATTCCGACCAGTGCCCCCCCCCCGCCACGTTGAGGCTTCAAGGCAGGACTTGGGGAGAGGCGATTGTGTCTCTGCTTAGTATATTTCGAAAAAAATAAAAAACATATTTATGTCGTTTTATTAATTCAACCTTATGATGAAGGATCGTGTGGCTTCGTACGACCCAATGCTAATCATTTAACAGCCAGAACAGAAGTTCGTTGTTAAAGAGTTAAGAAAATCCTGAGTAACTGGAGACGAAAACTAAGCAGATTGATGCTCTAAAACTGTTCAATTATATTTTATTTACAATTATGAAACTATTCCTTCCATGCAGAACCCTCCTAGATCCCTTCACCGCTTCATGCTAATTTTTGTTCAAAGCAGTGATTGAGGTCTTTTCCTGAAAGACAATTGATCATTTTGCTGCCTCTAGAGCCTCAAATCCAGTTCCTATTATTGTTGATTTGACCATGGGAAATAACAAGACGTCGCATATGACGATATCGGGTAAATAGAGCTGGTGTTTTACGATCACATTTGAAATTCATTCAAATCCCGTCTGTCTTTGTGGAGCAGCCATTATTTGTTCTTCACAAATCCGGTCGTTTTCTCTGAAGCTGTTCGTGTAGAGTGGTAATGATACATGTGCTAATTGTATTAAGGATACATGTGCTAATTGTNTTAAGGATACATGTGCTAATTGTATTAAGGATACATGTGCTAATTGTGGTAAGGATACATGTACTAATTGTGAGAATTGTAATAATGTTTAACCATCAGATACCCAATCAATATGTACAATCCCTCTGATGTCGAAAACACCTGTTAAACCTTTTCAACCTGTAGGTGGGTCGTCATCATTTCTTTCCCGACCCTCTGTGAACCTTTCCAAGCAGCAAAAATCTTGTATACGCGACAAAGACTCATCTATGTACACTTGTTGCAAAATCGAATATATTTTATCTAAGATTTCCCAAGTTTAAAGAGATCTTGGTGTTAACACTCTGCTCCTTCGGAAGACTTAGCATTTTTTTCCGACGTGGTGTACAGGCACGAATAAATTATATTTAATGTTACAGCCGAGGGAGAAACATACGGGGTTGAAACTTGATCAAACTGGGTGAGGAATGTGCCACAGGCGTGGACTTGCTTGTCATTCCGCTGTAATATAAACAGTCCAACTATTTTCGCACCACATCTCGTACATCACATTCAAATTTAAACCCAGTTAAGGAAATAAAATCATGAAGTACATTTTCAAGGTTTTTTTTCAAGGTAAGTACAATTAACTAGGATCTTGAAGAAAAGGAATGTAAATTTATCAAGGGATGAAAACTACATCGCGTTCAAAACTTACCTCCAATTTGAGATTTACATTTTTGTGTTCTGGTGACACACACGCTGATTCCACGCCATTATTCGAGAAAATCAACTTTCTTGTTTAAACACTTTCCGAGTTTAGAAAGAGAGTGAAATTTAATTCTAAGACGAAGAAATTGGTATGTCCATTTTTTTAACGAATCAGACAAGAGGTCTGCAATTGTATCACATTTAACGAAGAAAAATTATAAATAGATTCATCCTCCAAACATAAAGGTCGCCTGAAGAGTTGGTACACATTTGAAGGGAAGGACAGGACTAGGAAAGGACAAATGGACTTTTAAAAAATGATGCTGAAAGTATCATTTCTAATGATGGATTAAACTGTGGTTAATGGGCAAAATTTACTTACTTTGTGTTTATTTCCTTAGTTGTATATTTTTCTTTTTTGTTTGTCCCCTGCTAATCCAAAACAGATTACCGCAAAAAATATTGAACAGGAATTTATAAATTAATTTATCAAAAAATTCAAACTGAATTTTTTTAAAGTTGACAAATACTTACGAAACAAACACATTTCTATAAAATTTGGTGCAATGATAGGTCCCAGAAGATAACTGTCATATTGATTCCGATTTCCCAAACACTGTATACTTGAAAAACAGCAGTCTCATATTATACGAAGATTAAATTAATTCCAATAAGTGGGCAGCTTGTTTCTGAATAAATTTCGAATGGAATCTAAGGATCGCGTGAGCGATCGTCAAGAGCAATGCTCGCCCTTGAAAGAGTTCTCCACGAATCGTGAGTGGTCAGCTGACCACATCGTCTTCTGGGCAGAATTCTTTGCTCCTTGCCCTTTATTTTATGGGAAATTTGTAAGAGTTAATTGCTCAAATAAACCGTTTCGTGTAGTTAATGGTGACATGGAAGACTACTTTAGGTCCAGCTCAGCTGATAATATCTCAATTACGAAACTAACGCAAAGGTTCAGTGGAACGTGAATATAAAATATGTAATTAATGGAATAACCTTTTGAAATATTGCAACCAAAGCAAACAGACCATGTTCTAAAACTGAGTTGTTACATTGTATTAATTTGGATCAAAATAGTTTAATGATTATGTTAAATATGTTGATGAAAGTGTTTTAAAAAAACCCTGGAAAATCATTGGAAAATGTTTATTTTCTTGTATTATAAAATTTTAGATAGCTGTGTTGTCGCATGAAATTTAAATATTGAAATATATATTTTAAATCTGTGACTTATCTGAAGGTTTAGGTATATTAACGTCCCATTTTGAAGCAACACAAGGACTATTTTGTGACTTATCTGAAAGATATATGGTAAAGGTGTTAAAGGTTAAAAGGCGAAACAGAACAGCCTTCAAATTACAAATGTATAAAGAACTTGGAAATACTATTTTATATTTTGAATTCTTCTGTATATTTTTTTTTGTTATTTATGCTAGAATTTATTATTTAAAATGTCAACAATGAGCCGAGCTAAAACTTTTAGAATTATTATATAACTAAATTTCGACTGATTTCATTTTGCTAATTTAGAATTAATGTTTTTTCGTAAAATTTTAATTTATCACATTGCAGCATTTTATACATTCAGCTACTCGTTTCAAGTTGAAAGTACTGTGTAATTAGGTGGATTATCATTGAAGCTATTAAAAAAGTCCTGAATAATATCCTGATTTATTTAGGATTTATTCCTATGTTTCAAAAGTAACTAATTTTAAATACCAGCAATCGATATTCTTCGTAATCAGATTGTATTTCAGAACGAATATAGTTTAATTAAATAAAGTTTTTCACTATAATTGTAAAAATATGCAAAAAGACGTAATAACACCATTCACCAGCAATGTGGATTTTTTTAGTTAACAGTGAATAGGCAACCAAAATTGTCACCGACTACAGAAGATTATTTATACACTGAATTTAAAGTCGAAACACAAAGAAAGTAAAATACTACTCATTAATTAACAAAACATTTCTAGCTCTAAAAGTCAAATTTCAGAAAATGAGATTCATTATGCAACAATTGCTCGAAAGGCAATGTTCTTAATTCCACCTAGTCTACTGGGATTTGGTGAATCTCTTACCTCTACCAAGTTCAAGCGAGCTTTTGGCATTTGTTGTCTCCACGCAACTGTAGTAGAGCTCTATCCGTCCCAACGGACAACCGTTGAGCAATGAACTACTAATTTATGGAAAAAACTGGGCGAAATTAGTTTAGGATGCTCCAGGCACAACAGTCAGAATAAATTGGAGGAGACAATGGCCGCGCGGCAGTTTTGATTAGGTTTCCGGTCCTTATTCCTGAGTGAGTGGTTTGTTTTCTACTTTTACTTCGGAGTGCGTTGAACGAAGCTGCATTAAAGGATGTAAGCTAATTACAGTGGGGACTATTCAAATTAGAGGAATGCGAAGACACAAATTAGAAAGTGCTGGACAGTGGTAAATATGAGTGAAGAGATGAATTGGACGAAAATAAAAGGAACATAAATTTTTTGCCTTCTGGCGAGGAAATCCTTTAGTAGTCATAAATATACGTTTCAGTTTCTTGAAGTGATGCAATTATAATGAAATATAATCAAATCTATTTTTTGTTGTCTAAATGCTGATATATACAAACTGAAAAAAATGAAGTTAACATCAGAAATATATTTATAGAAAAGCAATATCTGTCGTATAAATTTTAGTAGTGATGTTCCTTTACAAAACTTTATTTATAAAAGCATATATCAGATAAAATCTACACCATAGATTTAAAGGAATAGAATTTTCAATGGTGCAGCTACCCGTTATATAAATAACAATATACTATTGTCTGTATCGCTTCGGGCAGCAGACCTTTTTAACACTTACTTTTAGTACTCCAAAGGCTTCTTATAGATGATACTGTGTTCAAACTTGTCATTATCGCATCACAGTTCTGCGTACGGCTGAAAAAGGGGTGAGGCCCCGGTGGACTAGAAGTAACGCCTCGGCCTCGGAGCTGGAGGGTTCTAGGTTTTGAGCAATTCCTCTGAAGATCCGTCGTTTATTGGGCCTGTTGCTAAATCATACGTCGACAGGCAAAATATCTACTCTTCCGCTGGTGTGGTACCGATATTTCTGTCGATGGTAGTGCCAGCTCAGGTGTCGTCACCGTCATCAGACTACCCGTTGGTGTGGCGTGGAAGTTTGGAAGGGGGGGTGCCAGCTCTCGGAATTGTCGTCCTCGTCATCTGACCGAGTTCAAGAGTACGGTCCATCCCAAAATAGCCATCGTGTTGCTTCTAAAACGGGACGTTAATATCTAAACTAAACTAAATAACCAAACTAAACTCGTCATCAGACTGAGGTTCCAAGAAATTACGAAGTCCGTCCCAAAATAGTCCTCGTGTTGCTTCATAATGGGACGTTAATATACCTTAACTAAACTAAACGGCTGCAAGGTGTTATTCATATAATTTTACTGTTGATTTGCTAATGTAAATTTTATTCCTCTTTAATTTACGGACACTTTATCGGGTATATTCCTTTGTTTTACTCCATACATGACAAGATCCCACTGTGAGTGTCCCCCCCTTTCCTTTGCGTCTGGGATCCCATTTTGATTAAATTGCATTAATGGCTCACTTCTGTATGCCCAACCTACCCTTAATATTTCCAAATGACCTTGGGAGATACCCTGCATGGATTTCATTGTATATCCTTAACAACATACAAAATCAGTCGGGATAAAATGAAAAAGGGAAAAGGATGCGAAAGCAATATTTGCTACAAGCCACATACTTCAATATAATATTCATATGCGATAAATTGAAAAGACAGAAGACTTGTTATTACACTTCCACAATAATACATTAATAAATATCGAATGTCTGTGATCCATTGAAAGCTTTCTGTAATACAAGAAACGATAATCTTGTACAATTGCTGAATTTTTATATTTCTTCTCTAGATAAACGTAGAAAATACCAATAGCATTTGAAAGGTATAGACTGATGTATTATACCTCAGGTAACCAACATATTCACAATTCCTAAAATTTCTAGCAATAAAATGAAGGGAAAAAGAATATCTTCTTCAGATTCAACTTTGACAAAAATTATTCTTTTTTACTTTCTCGTATACGAAGTATATAAGAGAAATTATTGTAATCGTCAAAATTCGAACTCGAGATTTTGACGACGTTTCCAAGTTTTAGACCTCCCTGAGTCCGAGATAACAGAATTTTGGAATTATGTCTGCCTGTCTGTCTGCGAACACACGATAACTTGAAAACTATTTGAGCTGCGGGATGAAATTTGGTATATGATCCTGACACATAATTTGTAGGTTTTCCATCAAATTTTGGACAAACTCCGTCCATGGGAATCTGTCACAGCCGCGTTCATGCGAACACGATAACTCAAAACTTAGCTGGATGGATAGAATTTGGTACAAAGTTTATCATAAAGAATACAGATCCGTATCAAATTTTGGACCAAATACGTCAGCCTTTGACTGCCTGTCTGTCTCTGTCAGTATAATCTCATGCTTCTGAACACGATAACGCCTAAATGCAACTACTTACATAAATATGAGATTTATTATGCGATCTTCTAACACTAATGGTAGATCTGTATCCACTTTTCATTTAAATCGGTTAAATAAAAGGCTTTCAATGGCATATTGATTTTCTTTATCTAACAAGGCCAAATTGCGTGTTGGCGCTATCGTGACCCGTCGTAAACGCACGTAATCACTAATGTACCCTCTTTTCGACTTAGGCGCGCTCCAAAGGAAACTCGTGGATAGTCCTGGCATTCTGAGTTATGGTAGGTTCGAATTTTTAACCACAGGGGGGGACGAGTGACACCTTTTTTTAGCAAATATACGAAAGTTTTGGGGGAGCTACTCCCGCTGCTTGCTTTGAATGTTACTTTTCTCTTCATTTCATGATCTTCGTTTCTATCCCGAGAGTGTTACATTTCTTATTAGAAATATTTTTTTTCTTTCATCCATTCGTGGTATCATTTTAAAGACTGAATATTATGAGAAAAAGAGGATGGTATTATTTTTGTCCCGTATGCCAAACAAAAGTAAAAGACCCAGAGCATGAGAGGAAGGAACATAGGGTTCTCGCAATGCATGTTAGCGACAATAACACACAATAAAAATCGAAAATTATTGCGTCTGCTCTTTTTTCCTAACCACTCCTAAGATAAAAGTGACTGGAAAATGGATTTTCGTGGGCAATAGTGTAAAAAGAAGTTACACTAATAACTGAAAATTATTTTTTTTTATTAGGTATCTTTCCCTGGTCATTCATTTTTTTCTAAAGTGTTTAGGTTAACGCTAGTTAGAATATTTTAAACAATTTCATTCTTCTAGTAGTTCTCAGTCGGAGATGCTTAGATTCAAGTTCTTTAAGTTATAACACTTTACACATTTTCTTTTATTCCTGCTAAATATATTGCATAGTATAACTCGCTGCAAGATAGGGAATTTAATTTTTTTAATCGGATGGTGCTTTTTAATGCCCAGTTTAATTTGAATAAAAAAGTTTTGCTAGTATAATTTTTATCTTTCACGAGATTATACTGTATTAAATCTGACAATAAAAAATTCATAAAATTTTGAAGTAAATAATTTAAGAAACTCCACTGTGTTGGTTATTCAAGCAGACGAAAATACATAAAAAAATTATAAAACTTCAATATTAAATCAAAATTTTGCGTCTGCAATCAAGTGAAAGTGTTAATATTTTATTTTTAAATTAAAAAGCAAAATTTTGCGCAATTTTCATTGGAATTTGGAACTTCTTTAAAGTTTCTCTTTTAATCTAATTAAGCCATATAAAAAATAAAAAAATGTAAATAACTCTAAATAACCCGTCATGGTATGACGTTATTACCAAATTGCCTCTTCATTCAGAGATTTCCCGTCAATTTGACGTGTTTAAATAGATATATATGCGAGAGAAATGTTTAACATTGATTGAAACAAATAAAAAATAAGCATATGTTTATGACAGGAAATATATATTTTCATTTACATGTTTCTTTTATTCAAAAAAAACCTCTTGGTGTAAAATCTAGTAGATATAATCAAGGATAGATAGAAAATGTAGTTTCAAAACGAAGTACTTCTCTGCTTGTCGATCGTTGCCAAAAAATACTATCAAATTATATCATCACGATTGCAATAAATAATGAGATGCATCGTGGCGTCAAACTATATCACGCGCATGATATACCACTGACGTAATTTAATACTTTCTATTGAAAAACGGAAATTAACTTGAAATAAATGATTAATATAATTTAAAATTTCTCAGGAATTATTGATCATAGCGGATAAATTTTATATCAATCGATAGAAAATTTTATTTTACTATTTTAGAGCTATTACATTTGAAAATAGAGCGATTTAGATTCTCTAATAAAGAAATAATGCTGTTTAACGTCTCGCTGTGCTATGGCTTAAGTTTTATTGTTGGTGAGGTCAGAGCGTCTATCTGGGCTATTATATTAGTTATGCAAGTAATGTTCTTTCCTGACTATTGTTGCAAAAAAAATAAACATTGCGAGAGTTATTTTAGCTCCGCCAAAACGTTCTTGACAAATAATTTTCTGGATAATAATCTTATAGGGCGCGCTATAAGAAAATTAATTAATACTGCGATGTACTTGAAATATATTAAACAGATCCCTATTGAGTATAAGGACCATTGATCTGTGATAGCCATAGCTGACAGAAACTCTTTAACCCTCTCACATCAAGCGAGGCGGTCCGGGCCGGTATAGAAATTTCTCTTTAAAATCGGCGAAAGCCGGTCTGAGGCGGTTGGCTTCTTTTGAGGGGAGGTGAGGTTCTGAGATCATTCCTGATGTAAGCGCGGTAGGGGGTCCGATTATCCTTACCCATCAGAGCCCATTTCCGTTCGCCTTAAGGGAAGATTATAAAGGAGATGGGGTGGGTAAATGATCACCATATTGGGAGAGTCCAAATGTCGTGCATTTTGCCCTAAGAGTCAGGTGTTAAAGGAGCTTGGAGAAAAAAGTCGGCTCGGGATTAAAAAGCTAATTTCGGGTAATGTCGAAATCGAAGTTTCCATTGGTCTGTTTTAACAAGAAATTAGATGGACGGAATTCCTTGTAGGAAATATAATATTTGAAAAATCTAATTAATTTATGATTAAAGTATTAGTAATCCAATTTTTAAAAAATAAAATCAGAGACAAGATTTATTTTTATGATAACACACAAAAGAATTAATGGTCAATGCTGCTAAAATGCTTATGGAAATCTCGAAATATCAAAGGTCGTTATATATTTAAATAACCAGAAAAGGTTATCGTTTCATAGAAAAGCATATTGATGAACTAATTCACATATTAATAGCGAATAGACATAAGGTGCCATTTTATTAGATATTTTTTAAAATTTTAGAAAAATAACTTAGGTTTCTACCCAATTGGGGAATTTCAGACAGTTATCATGATTTTTTTTTGGGCGGATTAGCTAACACTATCAAAGTTTATGCGTCTGGGTATGCACAGGAATAGAGAAAATGCGTGAGCGCATAATAGCTAGTGCCAAGAGATACAATTTAAAGTATCCTTTGAAGAAAGTTTATTAGAAGGAATCTTCCTTATTTGATCAATTTACCTTCAAAAAGGGTCACAATATTAATGATATTAATTTACATAAGCCTCATTTGTAAGCAACAAAAGAAAATTTTAAATACAGTAAATCTTTCAATTAACCGGCAAATAGTAGAAAAAATCTAAACGGATTTTGCTACATTAATACTCTTATTGAAGGTTTATATTGATCGTTTTATAAAATTAAATATAATGATGATAATATAATTAACTTTTAAAGTTTTATTTTCATTTTGTCCCATCGACACAGTGAAATCACAGTAATGTACATATGTATTAAGATATTTCTGTTTTCCGTCTATCCGGTTTATCGCCACAGCATGATCCGAAAGACGTTGACGGTTAATCGAAATTACTGTAATCTTTATTAAGAAATAATCTTACATTCTAATTCAATAACATTCTAACTTGAATGATAGTAAGATAGACTAACAAAACTTAATGCACTCATTTCAAAGGAATCATTTATTCTTTATAGACTTTCTTCTTCGAAAATCATTGATAGTATAGAAATATTTAAAAGGTTTTATTTAAACAATTAGAAAAGTCGAAGAGTTTTTCCGAAAAATGTTCGGCAATAAAAAAAGGGATAGAAGAATATTGTACAACTAAGACCGTGTCGTTTGGCTTCTTTTCTTTCTCTTCATTTCCCAGCGAAAGATCAATTTATTGGCAAGAATCGAAGTGGAAGAAAAGAAAGAATTTTTCCTTGGAGAAGAATCTTCCCATTTCAGACACACCACTGGGGGGATGCTGGACAGTGGTCAAACCAACCAGAAAATTGGAAGCAGAAGTACACTGTTTTTTTGCTGATGCCCTCTCATTGACATACCCACTACTACAAACATTAAATTTTACCCACTAACCTGTTTTAAATTATAAATAATCAAACTCGCTTTAATTATTGAAAAATATATTTCAAAATTAAATTTAGTTTTATGGTTCTAAAGAATTAGTAGCTGAACTCTTTTCGATGTACAACTATTCATGAAGAATTACAAAATATTAAATACGTTTAATTTATTGATTGGTAAATGAAACATAGTAGTAATAAGAAATGTAGCTCTTCTGAAGAGATTTAGGATTGTTATTTTACATTAAGTAAGTTTTTGGGTGTTATATAAGCTTGCTCGAATAATGTCAAAAACATATCGGAATCATTTTTTAGCTGCAGTTTTTAAAAGTTACGCAAGTTTACGAAACTTGTATAACAAGAAATGTCAATTTTTTCTCCTTTACTTAATATCCTCATTTTCACGCTTCCTCCGTGGTAAAATTAACTAATATTCATGTAAACTTTAGACAAGCTCTAAATACTAAAATAAAGTCCATTGGTTTATTTCTGTTATAATTTCAAAAATTTTGGCTTAGTTTGAATGATACTATTGTGTATAAATCTCATTCTTTTAATTTTCTTTCATATTCAATTTATATTATTTCATAAAGAATAATTTTAAAATGAAAATTCATTTTTACCACTAATCCTAAAGCGCAAAATTAATTAACATCGTAAACAGCACTGTGGTCTTTCAGATAAACATACATATCATGAGAACAGAATTTCGTCATCAGAATATCCTTTGATAACATAGTTCCAGAAAATTACCCACTGTCACTTATTAGAAATAGAAATTTCTTCTGATTTATTTGTCTTCATTTTACTATCACAAAGAGAAATTCTTATCTCAACACTCATATACAGAATATCTAAAAACAAGAAGAAACACTAATTAAACGTAAACTAAAAGAATAAAAATAAATAAACATATTCCTCTTGGGAAGTATCCAGTGAAATATTAAAATAAGCTTAAAATTCAAAACGTTCTAGTTTGTTTTCTTTGTTATGATTGCGATGATAGGTTTTCTATTTTGACTTTTATGCTAAAGCTTAAAATTCAAAACATGCTAGTTTGTTTTCTTTGTTATGATTGCGATGATACGTTTTCTGTTTTGACTTTTATGCTAAAGCTTAAAATTCAAAACGTGTTAGTTTGTTTTCTTTGTTATGATTGCGATGATAGGTTTTCTGTTTTGA
>BGPR01001135.1:50706-91698 GCA_013235015.1 Araneus ventricosus
TAGTTTGTTTTCTTTGTTATGATTGCGATGATAGGTTTTCTGTTTTGACTTTTATGCTAATCACTTTATTAAAAACACATTTTTAAACGTTATATCTCTCGAAACATTTACAAAATACATACTATTCCAACAAACAAAACAAATGCGAGCCATATTCTAAGCATAGAAAAAGTAGAAAAACGAGCAAAATTTATCATTCATATTAAAAAACGAACCAAATTGCCATCCACATAATTTCAGAAAAGACGCTATCGCATTAAATTTAAATGAGCGATAACTTTGAGCATAATCCGTACTGGTTTCATTATTAAACGCTACCTAATTCTAATAAAATCCATTCCTTATAATAAATTCAAGAAAGGAAAAGGGAAGCGAATCTGAGCGGTTATTTTCATTGGGACTCGTGTCGCGTAATGGGACCTGCCACGAAGATTAATGCCACGAACATTATTGCTCAACCTGTGCTCCTTAGGATTTTAGGAATTGAAGAGGAAGTTAAAAAAAAATCCTTCCAAATAACCGGAAGTAATAAAGGTATTGTGTGGCTATTTCCCTTTCTTGGACGATTATCATCTCAAACGTGTTTTTCTGAGGGAAATACTGATTAAAGACCTTAATGTATACCAGGAGAGAGTGGTCGATTGCTTCAACATGTATATAAATTACCGGAAGCAGGAACGGCTCCGTATCCTGTAAAAGACATGGGATTTTTTTGTTCTTCAGTTTTAGAGATTTTTTATTATTATTATTCTTACTTAAACGAAGGTAAGTTCGGTATTAACGTTAAATTAGGGTTAGTAGGTTTGGGGGATTTTGGATCAATGCTTTTATTTGCAGCGACTGTGGTTTAAAATCTTTTCTCTTTTTCTTGTAATTATACGGGGGGATGTCTTACTAATAGCGCTTATTTTAAAACTTCTTTTCAGAATTCTAGAAAATAGCGAGGAATTACTTTATAATCTATTTTCAACGAATTTTTTATTAAGTTTTGCTTCTACTCCAGTATTTTATTATTAATTATATTTAGTGTTTTCGGTAGTAAATATTTTGCTAACAAAATATAAAAAATTATTAAAAAGCTGCGTAATTATTTGACAAAAATATGAAATAACCTATTTTAATTTAAGTACGCTTAATTTTAGAAAACATTAATTTATATCTGTTTATCTTTTAAATTATATAAACCACTTTCTGTCTCACCAGAGATTCAACTATTACAGATATTAATACGGGATGACAATGCTTTTTAAAAAGAGTAGAAGTCCGTCTGTAAACGTATTAATATGAGATACAATATTGAGCACAATTTCATATGAAACACCATAAAGAAATGCAAATTTTATTTCCATAAATTTTAATATTATTTAAAAATCTCGTGGCATTATAACTTATATTATCTGTAAAGCATTTTGAAACGCAATTTCTATTTTTTTTTATAAAAAGCTTTCAAGAAAATGGAAATTAGAAAATCTTTGATTGTGGAGTAAAACCGAGTTTATTTTCTTCTTCATAAAAGTCTAGTATAAGTTTATTGAAAATCCTGTAAAAGGCGATTTATTCCACCCTGAATTGTTTTACATAAAAATATTGGGAAGTTCCGAGATCTTTTCTAGTACCATTTTGATATCTTGTGCTCTAAATCATATCCAGATGCTCCAAAGTAAAAAAATATGATAAAGCGTGTTTTTAACAGAAGAAACTGCTTTAAAAAGTAAAAAGTTTTAAACCTTTTCATAAACATTTGATTAAAACTGTGTTTAAATAATATGTGTAATGATGTGGTTAATAATTTAAAATAAAATTTTAAATTTTACATTTATTTTGAGAAATAGATAGAAGCTGATAGAAATATTTGAATAACATGCAATATATTTTCTTTGTATACAATTTTACTGAAGTTATGTTGGATATTTTAATAAGACTTCAAATTCTTTGTTTTTCGCTATATTTGAAATCGTTTTTCTTAATCGTATTTCACTTTCTGTTTACCTAATTGTGCAAGTTCTTGCAAAAAGCTATCAATTATTTAATGCAAACCTATAAGATAAGAAGAAATCAACAACAATGAATAAGAATAATTCCAAAAATATGCGATTTTTATATTATTTCCAAACATGGAGAGTTCATTTAATGAAATTATAAAACATCATATTCAAAAGTAAATTAATGCTAAAATAATATGATGAAAGTTGAAAAGTTATTAACAGTGAAGCAGTTTAATGAATTTTGGAAACACTTTTATTTTGTTCATCGTGAAAATAAAGCACAATGACATTCAACAATTATTTTTGAAGGGAAACTTTTGAATAGCCGATTCTTCAATCACCAAATATGAATGCTATATTTAATATTTCTGCGCTAGCGTGAAAGTTAAGAATAGTCGTTTATCTTCCTTGTAATAATTCGTGAAATATATTTAAAATGAAAATATTTATAAATTTCTAAATGTTTAAAATTTTTACTTCAGATTGTATGTAGTGTAAATACACTATAAACTATATTTTTAGCATAAAACTATAATGTGTAATTTATTAAATTACTGAAAATTTATTAAAACAAATGTACTTAGAAAATTTTCCTAATAGCAATTTTTATAATATATCTTTGTTCTCCGTTTCCGGAAAGTTTTCCTTTAGTTACAAACATTTTCATCGCGATAATGATATGAAGGAGTTTCATTTATCATTCCCAACATGCTTTGCATAAAACGTTCAGAGAATGCTTGAAAAGAAACATTTCCTTTAATAATTTTAATTTTGATAATTTAATTTTTTGCTACATTTTTTTGTTACAAAAACAAAATTGGTACAACATAATCTTGTTAAGAAAACAGATTCCAAAATGGCTTTGTTTAAATTATTGACAAAATCAAGTAATTTAAGTAATTTCTTAATGCTAGTGGTTTTCATGTTCTTCACAAATGCAGGTCAAAATCCAGTTATATGTACACTCTGTCCCAAAAGCTTATAGACTCTAGTAAAATATATGTTTTAGAAAAACGGAAAGGCATACAAACACCAGTTACAAATATGTTTATTCAAACCATATGCGACTTGCATTCAACGAAATATTTAGTTAAAATAACAATTTGTATTTCAATTATATAACAAAATGGAAATATTAGGCGTCCCAAATGTTTATAGAATATATGACATTTCAAGAAAAAGTGCTCAATACAATGTTCGTAATAGCTTAAAGTCTTTCCATTTTTCAGTATGACATTGTATACACGTTTTTCCATCGACATAATTAAGGTTTGTAATATCTCTGGTTTCAAGTTGTACCATACACTTTCAGTGGCTGTCTTAAAGGCATTCACTGAATAAAATTGCCCTCAATTCGCATATGCCTTCCCAGACATAATGACCACACATTTTCAATTGGGTTTAGATCAAGGCTTATCGGTGGCCACCCAAGAACAGTAACATTTTTCGAGTTTAAATAATTTTTCGTAGTGTTGGAGATATGGATGGGCATCATCATACAGATATTTCCAATTTCGTTCCCCTACGTTTTCTGCAAATGGCATAAGATGATTTTCTAGTGTTTCTATGTATTTAGGAGAATTCTGTCGACCATCTAAAAAGGCTAAACCCACTTGACCGTTGAAACTGAAAGCCGCCCACACCATCACAGATCCACCACCATTTTGCCTACTGAAAAAGCTCCCGGGCTGTTTTCGTAAATCATGCCAATATTTTATATTCCCGTCAGGTCCATCAAGTTTCCATTTTCTTTCATCACTGAAAAGGATAGCCATCTATTTATCACCATATGACATATGATTACGAGCCCATTGTGATCTCTTGCTAATGTGAAGCTTCGAGAGTGGTAATCGGCGAGCCATTTTTGCGTGGATCATATAACCAGATTCTATAATTCGTCTATGAACAGTGTTGTTGGGGATTTGCAACCGGGAAGCCCCAGTAATTTAGCTAACCGACATTTTCTGACTTGAAGCCATTCTTTTTATCTGTCTATCACTGCGAATATCCGTCACACGAGGTCTTCCCGAACGAAATTTTGGCTTATATGGCGTCTTACGAGTTAATACATGATAAATCAAGCGTTTAAAACGATTTAAATGTTTCAATATTTCTTTAACAGTCTTACAGAGCAATTTCAAATGCAGAACTTTACTCACTTCTTCATTAGAGAGCTGCTACGCTTTAGGCATCTTGAAACGCAGAACAAACGAACGCTTTCTTTTTCTTGCAACGTATTTATTAGGCTCCAGATCGACGTCATGATTACCGATACCATATTTGCATAAAATTGCATTTGTCTATAAACTTTTGGGACAGGTTATTTCAGTTTATTCTAAGATATAAAAATTGACATTAAATATACGGGGTAGAACTGCTGTTTTTTCAATTTACTAGACATAACATATCTATACAGAAAGTTACATCGAAATACATCATATACAACAAAAAAATATAGGCAAAATACAAGATTCTATAAACTTTGGGACAGAGTGTAGTTATCATTCAAAGCTTTTTATAGTTTAAAAATCTAATATCATATTTCAGTTTCGCAATACGGAGTAATTCTTTTACAAAATCTTAAGAGAAAATTTATAATCTTTGTTAGTTTGATTTGCAATATCATAAAAGCATCGCTTTACTTTAAACAATTAGATTGAAAAATTTTGACACCACATAAAAGTAAAATCTTTTTTCATTTTAATACTAAAACTATGAACAAATTTAGTTTTATACTTTTTTTCGTTTTCTGTTCTGTTATTATAAAAATTATTTTTCTTCTATTGGATAAAGTAGTTTTTGAAAATCATAAATTTATTTAAATATGTTTGTTCTGATTTTTAAGTAACGGTGCTTGTACCTAAATATAATTCTTTTAGTATTTTAAATTGAAAATGCCAATCTGTTTGTGCAAAATTTTCTCGGATACTTTCATATAATTTCTGAACACTTGTATATCTTCTTTTGATATGAAATGTGTTTGACTTATTTTATATTTTTGTAACTTTTCTGAGAACTGCAAGTTCATAATCTTAGAGTTTTTGAAGATAAATAAGACTAAATAAAGACTTTAGAATGAATTTTCAAAATATTAAGGATTTCAAAATTGACATGGAAAGGTTGTTGCTGTTGTTGCATGTCCCCCTGTTGCAAATACTAGACCAGGTCCATGATACCATGACGCTCTAACAGTACCACAAGTCCATGTTCCCCTTCACTCCACAGCAGCCTCGCAGAGGCTCCAATACAGTCAATGACATGAGCAGGAGAAGAACAAGGGCAAGAGTCTTTTCTTTGTCGACGAATTTCAATCTTTTGATGTGGCCACTACGAAGTCTGGTCAGTGCAGTTTGTGCGGATCTTGTACCTTCGGACTGTAGAGACAGACCAGGTCGATTTCCAGCATACCATTTGTGTGCAGGAGGGACTTTCCAAGTAGAATTTGCTTTAGCCCTGTGGATAGAAAATATTTCGGACGCGAAGATTTCACCAGAGGCAGCAGAAGGAAGAGCGCTTCCCTCTTTCGCAAGTAAGTTCGCCACCTCATTACCGAAGACTCCAACATGGGAGGGAATCCATTGAATGCAAACTCTGCTTTTCTGTGAAGACATGGAAAGGAAAATTATCTATTCTATATCTTCCAAAATAACCAAAAAAAAAGATATTTACAAAAGGTTGAAGAAAGAAACATAAGTTTTTTCTAGATTTTCATAGTGCCATCAGTAGCAAATTGAGCAGTTACTTGATAGCTTTTTTCAAACAGCGTCATTTCCTATCCTCATCTTTAAATCTTTAGACTCTTAGATTAAATCTGTTTAGCTGTTGAAATGCAAATTTACAATTCACAAATAATTTGAGCGTGGAAAATAATAAATGGAAAAACAGTTAACGAGAAGTTGGAATTTTAAAAAAATTAACATTTGGAAATACTAATGTTGACTTGCATTTTAAAATGTGCTGAACAAGTTCATCTTGAAAACTAGTTCCAAAATGATAAAAAAGAAAAAAAAATCGGTTTTAAATTAAATGGTTCATATTATTATATCTCTGAATTATTTTACTTTTCAAACAACCAATTAAAAGGAAACTCAACTTACCATGAACGATCTTCCTAATCGGAAAGCAAGAAGCAAAATGTTATAAAATACAGCAAAACCCTGACGAAATTCAAGAAGCCGGATTCCTCCATTTTGTTTTTTCACTTTGTCTTCACTCTTTTCTTCTTCTACATAATACAGTATATTTTCAATATTTCATATTATCATAGATTCAGTTTTTAAATTTTAATAAATTAATCACGACAATTCCCAATCCAATTACTGTTCTTTTATTTACAATTTATCTAGCTGTAAAATGTTGTAGATAACAGGGTGAAGAAATCACATACAAAGCACTGTGAAAAGGAATCGCAACAGAAAAATCTAGAAAAATCTCTGTTCTAAAGATTCATGTAATAAACTCGTGATATTAAAAAATACCGTATTCATATTTCATACAGGTTATAAAATACAAATTATTAATGAGTTGTATGTTTTTATATTTATGTGAAGGTACACTTCAGATAATATTTAATATTTGGATCTGTAACTTTTTTCAGTTTCATACAAGATGTCCCCAGTAAGCGAATTTAAATTAATATTAAGAAGTAAGGAGAATGTAATGTATATGTCTACACTTTATAAACGGTACGAATTTTAAGAAGAATATTATCTACTATAGAAATGTTTTATTCAAACTTTTATAAACGAATTATGAACTGATTCTAAAATTCATGTGTTTTCCAACTCATGCTAAGGAAATGAAACAAAAAAATATTTGGAATTAAAATAAAGTTTCATTTTAACTATTTATTTACTAACCATTTTCCGCTGCGTGAGAAAGTATTCATTCATGTTATTTTAAGCAAATTATAATAAAGTATCGGTATTGGCACATTGAAGTCGGGACGTTTTAAGTGAAAGTATGATTTGGAAAGCATTAAACTTGACAATGTAAATCAGCGTTTTTTAAGGCTTTATGAGATTCTGGGTTGTGTTCTTTTAAGGCAAACTCTAACAATTTTAGTTAGCACCCTGGCATGCATACTTTATTAAACAATATTCGGTTAAAAATTTTAAGTAAAATTAACTAAATATATTCTAAATTCCCATTAAGCCAATACAATTTATATTACACGTACTTTAACAATGGAACGGAAATGAATGACTATGAAATAAACAACTAACGATATTAAATAAATTATAGTAGATTTACGAAGAAATAAAATTAATCCCAAAACCTGATTAAATCTCTAATGTACCAACTACAGATATATTATTGAAGAAAATTTGAAGCCAAAAATGCACAATTATCTCAAACAACTCAGGAATTGTTCTCCCAGTTACGAACACTATGCGCAACAGATTCAAAATTTGAAGCGCAATAGATTCACAAAATTTTAAGGCTACCACGTGAGTATTAATTGGCCCCATAGTATGTGTTGAATGTTCAGAATTTCTTAACATTCCAGCCGGCGCGCTAAGATATTTCTCATGAGCGGGCGCGTGTTGTACTTTTTACGACACAATAATTTTCTTCATTTGTACTACGGCAGCTGCAAATAATTTCATAATACTGGTAAGAGACACGTCAGAGAAGCAAATATTTTCATATAGAGTGAAAATTAATTTTAATATTATTTGCAAAATCTAAAAATTATACAGAAATCAGAGAAAGTAATAAGATTTAATAATATTATCTTATGAAAACGGTATTAAGCAATATATAATAAAAAAATATAATACGAACAAATATTTACAACAAAGTCTTTCTTCTTAGTTTCTAATCTTTGTCCTTACATAGGAAACATTGAACTTTTGTTAGAGAGTAACGCTTACAAGTACACTATATATCGCACCTACTGCGTTTCAAGGATTTTGAAGATCGTTTTCTTTCTTTCAAACAAGAACCACAAGCTCTTCTTCTCACTCCTGGTCGCTGTTCACTTGCTTTCTAAGGTTGTGATATATAATTTAAACTTAAAGACATGATAAGGCATATGGCAAAGAACAGAATTTTTGGGCAGGAGTAGTTCATAAGACTGAACGTTAAGTTTTTCAAGAAACTTCTTCGGCTTGGTTGATTATTGGCAGGCTTATTACATATTAAATATCTTTGATACTGTAAAATTGAATATTAAATTGTCCTAATCCGCACTGGTATTATAATTATCAAACTGAAACGTTAAGTCGAGAAAAAAAAGTTACACGAGCGGGCGCGCTGCATAAAATTTACGACAGAAGCCTAAAACAGTATAAAAACACCTTGAAACTGGGATAAACCCATTTAATCCTGAAGAGAGGGGTCGCAAGAAGTAATAGCAATGATTTCAGACAGTTTGGACTCCGAATAAGAAAGCAGGGTATGAAAAATCCTGTTTTTCGTAAAATTTGCGCAGACGCGCCCCCTGGAAGGTTAAACTAATATAATACTACAACGGTACTTGGATATTGCACACAGATATCTGGAGAAGAAACATTAATAGATCCAGATTCACGATATATCGTTTTAAAAATTTCTCTATCACTCTTCTATTATCTTTGTGGTTCTAGTGAAGGAGTAAGACAGGGTAAACTGCATCAGAGAGTAAGTTGAAGGAAGAAATAGATGAAGGAATAGTAACAGCATAAGAAATGAGAAAGTTCAAAAGAGGATCTTTAATTCAAGCGATTGAAAGGAAAATGACGAATGTCACTTGGGAGGGAGAGGTGAGATATAGGAAACTTTTTCTTTCTTAGAATTTTGGGACATCTATTATCCTTTTCTTTATTTTTTTCGTTCGTAAAAAAAAGAGAAAAATAAGCATCGGTATCTTATGTGACGTACAATGTGGTTCAAAGCACTGATATATTGGATTTGTGACTTCTATATTAAGTCGTGTTTCAATTGTCACTAGTAACTTTGAAACTCACATATTTAAAGCAAGACGCTTGCTTAAACAAATGAGTCACGTACCTGCAAAAGTGGCCATCTCCAAAACATAAAATATCTTCAGAAAAGTGTATTTTCTGACCCATCTAGTCAAAGTGAAATTTAATAAAAGACTGCATAGATTCGAGGCATTTTGGGCAGTACGATTCGGTATGCAATATATGGTAATGAGGCTTGTAGAATGGGGTAAGTTATTAAGGTTTTATTTGGGAGATGGCAAATTTTGCAGCTCGTTTTGGGTATGGTCAGTTTCTCAATAATTTGAAATATAAATAAATACGCCAAATTGTATAGAAAATACAAGAAATAATATTTTTTAAAAATATTTATGAAATAAGGAGGTATATTTTACCATAAAAAATAGATTCAATCTTGAAAAAACATTCAGATTCTCATGGCCACATTTTCTCCAAAGTCGCACAAAATATTGCCTGTGTCTTCCTCAGGATTTTCTCCCCACCCTACCTGTTCTTGACTTTCTGATTGTAAAATGTTTATGTAGAAAATCCATTTGTCGACACTCTCTCGGTTCGGTTCAAAATGCATCGCCGTTAATTTTGTACATCGTGAAGTTTTAGAGGGTTCATGATTAAGCCTGGAGTCACGACTCTAAGTTTACTGGTCGTGATACTTTTCCCTCTCTTCACGGCTGATTTTCTCTTACCTGCTTCAGATCTATGAAAGGAATCTCTTTGTACCAATATTTTATTATTTCGGTTCGTTATTAAAAAAACTCTTTGTCGACGAATTTGAAATGCCGCTTTGTAGATCGCTTTATGAAAATGCTGCTCATTTCCGTCCAATTATAACCAAGATAATCTCTTCCTAGCTTGAAAACTGCTCAGCTTTTTGAAAGAATTTCTCTATGTTGACTTGGCTCAACGGCTGACTCAATGTCTTTCATTTTCTTTTCAATTCGTGCGAGCACGCGGTCCAGAGGAATAAAAGGTTGCTCTGCGTGGAACTGTATCTTTTTATGGTGCCTGGGGGCATTCTTAGCCAACAACAGCGAAGCATAAACATGAGTGTGATGTTTTTGCTTCGGCTTCTACAACCATCAGCGATATATCTGAGGACGGTGACATCAGTGAAGTCGGTATTCTGCAGCCAGTGAAACAAATCTGGTGAAATTTCATTAGAAGCCATTAGGAATTTATGCCCCCTCAAGTGTATATGAATTAATTTATTGTTAGTCGAAGGATCTTTCGACGAGACGTGTACGATGGTAAAACTATATAGGTACAGCCGGGGGTGCAGGCGGCGTTCTATCTACTATAATAGGTTAATAGGTCGACTGGGCAAGGAGTTTCGGTTAGGTAACATTTTTTCGATAGTCAAAGCGTAAAGTGTGTTGGTCCTCCCTCTTTTCCCTTCAAAGAGAAAATTTAGCGTGTATTTTTATAAATGTCTGTTTCTCTTTTTTAATCTTAGCTGCTTTGATCCTCTGATTCATTTCCAAGCGTTTAGAAAGAACGTCATCACTAGACGAATGAAAAACAATATCGGCACTGGTGCTGAATAGGTTTCTGAAGTACCAGAGACTGTGTGTGACTCGTCTTGGATACCGGAGTTGTAAGTACGTCATATTTTTTGATGTTTAGTTAACTGCTATGGTAATTACTCACTCGAGTCTTTTTCCGACAGTAGTGAAATCCAACGCACTTGAATGTAATTATGAAAGAGATCACAGCGCTCATTTTTGGCTCAAATGCAGCTGATCCACGGTGTCCTCAATTTTCTGAAGGCACAACGGGCATTTCCATGGTCTTTATCTCCCTCCCGTCTTACAGTCGTCTCCTACATCCACTTTTATAAATAAATAAATGAATTATTATGAATAGAACCTACCGTTGCTGTTTTGCCACCTGTCGCTTCCACCCAAATGGATCTCTTTTATTCTACCACATCCCATGAGGAAGAACTTCAACATTTTTCTCCATCTTGTTCAAAATTGAAATATTTCAGAAAAACCAAATTGGAACTGCAATCCTGCGTTAGGTAAGGTTCTGCGAAACTACTGCTGCACTGCCTCGCGGATTTGTAGATGGCCGGGTTTGAATCAGCTCCCATTAGTGGAGATGGCTAGTTCTGCAGCACACCTTGATTTTCGGGCTCATTTTTACTTTAATACACTACAATGGTTGTATATATTAATCATTTGTATTTGTATTTGTGTATTATTATTATTATTATGTAATTATTTGGTATTTTTCAAATTTTACCCTATCTTCGTTATTTTTTTCTTTTTGTTGACTCTTTGCTATATCCAAAAATACTATCGTTAAATACCGGAGATATAGTTTACAAAACAAATTACATTTAAATAGCTCTGTTTAAGCTCCTCACTAATGATGAATATTTTGGAAACGTTCTCATATATGTTAACCCTTTCTCGTTCATTGGTTTCGCAGTGAAACCACAAATTGAAATTCTTTTTACTGCGCATGGGCGAAAATTAGCGTAATTTTTCATTCATAACTTAAGAGACAGACATATAGGCAAACTTATATAAAAATTCCAGTTCAATACCGTTAATATTCACAAAGATATGGGCATTGGAAGAGCTAAATTGCTTTTGATCTCTAAGAGAAACAAAATGATGAGGGTTCTTGCACAAATTGATATTTTTTAAAATTGAATCTTCGAAAGTGATATTGAATTTTATGAAGGTGGAGTATCCTGAATACTCACGTATACTTAAAATTAAATACATAATTTAAATTGCGTTTCGATGGTAACTTATTCGGAGGAAAAATATCCCGTTACCGTTCATTGGTTTCACTGTGAAACCGCAAATTTCTTGAAAATGAAAAATGCTATTTTTTTCTTTACATATTTATGATCAGTTATATTCTAATACTCATTTTGAAATAAATATAGTAATTTTCAAAACGAAACATGTAGTGAACATGAAGGGGTTAAATTGGGTGCAATGATATATTCCAGAAGTTATTTATCAGCATAACTGCAATCCACAATTAACTGTTCTTAAAAAATGGGAAGTTTCACATTATACGAAAGTTAAATTAATTGCAATAGGTGAACAGTTTGTTCCTGAATAAGCTCCCAACACGATCACTGGATTGCGTGACCTATTGTCAAGAGAGGTATTTCCGTCGAAGGAAATCTCCACGTAACATGAGTGGTCAGCTGACCGTAGAGACTTCTGAGGAGAATTTGTTTCGCGCTTCTTGCTTTCTGAATTATGAGAAATCTGTAGGAGTTAATGACTCAAATCAACCGTTTCGTGTAGTTAATGGTGAGATGTAGACCCCTTTAGGTACAGTTCTACTGATAATATCTCAATTACGGAACTAAGATAATAGCTCCAATGGAGCCTGAATATTAAACATGTAATTAATAGAATAACACATTTTTGGAAACTTTTACCCAAAGCATACAGAAGATACGTCCTCAAATGGAGTCGTTACAAAGTATTAAATCAGATAAAATTAGAGAAATCGTTCTTTGTTAATTATATTTAGGAAAGAGACGTAAATTATATGAGAAAATGAATGTTTATTTTAATTTAATAATTTTATATGTTTTATTATTGAATCGATCGATTTTTTTGTGAAATGGAAAAGAATGTTAATTCAATAATTTTTTAATGAAATTCATGTTTAGTTTTGAAGAAAATCTGACATTAATTTTATAATATGTGCGGCATCAACAGTGCGGCTATAAAACAATAAGCATATATTGGAGGTGATAACAATAATTGACATTATTGGAGGCACTACATGTTAAACTGGGGAAGTTAATAACTAGAATTATATTTATATTTAATTATGTGAATATCACTGGGTGCAGAAAAATATGAATCACAATATACTATATTGCAGTATTTAAATGAGCAAGCACTTACCTTTGAGGTCACCTAAAAATAATTAATTGGCCGAAGATGCAGGCATAGCTGAAAACATTATTACAATGCGTTGTTTTAGAACAAAATAATTTAGATATTAAAGAAAAACAAAATTTTTACATTTAAATATTTTTTATTTAACAATTTTTTATATTGAATTTATTACTGCCACAAATTAGACAGATATAAAAATGATGCACATGACTGATCATATTTTAACCAAAATAAAAATTGTATTTACATATCGATACATAAGCACTGCAGGCTTAAAAAATAGCAACTTAGGATACTAAGTAAAAAACAACCTAAATTCAAAAAAACATATTGATTGCTATTCTGTGCCACATATTAAAACTTCTTGAATTATTGAACACACTTTTATAAATGAATTTATATTGGAAATTAAATGGACTTATATTCAAATATTGCCTCGAACACCAAGCTTTCTTAGCCTAGAATTTTACTTGAAGCTTTTTCTTGCACACTTTCATTTTTGCATCAGCAACTTTAGACATGGCACCACTCATTCAAAAAAACGGAAATGCTGAAGATGAAAAAACACACACAGCAGAACTTGTAGCGTAAAACAGGGACTTGAAGCACTAATTTACATCAATTTGCAGCACAAATTATTTCGATGTGTGAGAGAAGATGCAGATGTTAAAACACTAACTGCGGGCTTTGAAAGAGGTGATACGCACTCATTAATCAGGATCACTGATGACAAAAAGTGTCCATGCCACCAAGTAGCAGAGCTTTTAAAACAAGGAAGCAATCGCTGCTTTTTTTATGAAAACCATCTTAATTCACAGATTGTTCTGGAAATGCACTGTAGAACACATGTTCATTACATGTTAAACTTTCCATCACAGTTGTTTCGCATACTGTTTTCCTTAAAGGAATACCAACGTAAAAATACTTCAGCTTCAGATCCAAAAGGATTCAATGAAAAATATTAACGGAAAAATAATTCCGGGGCTCTCGGGCCTGCAGCTGCAAAAAACACCAACCTCTCGTTTAGTCAAGCACAAAAGGAATTCAAATCACACAAAGGAAAACGCTTCCAGTCAGAGACGCCAAAGCTAATTAACGCAAAAATTCATACGCGGAGCAAGATGGCGAGTAAATAGTCCCGTTGAATAAATTTGATTTATAATTTAATAAAGTTGAAACATTAAAGGAAAAGACATCAAAAGTTAAGACAATTAATATTTAAGTCGATTACAAAGTAAATAATTAAGAAAAATTTATATATTTAATAAAACTGTTAAAAATTACCGTTTAAATTTCAAAAGTTGCCAGAAATGTCACACGATACGAAAGAAACTCTGGTGGCGAAGATTTAAATATTTAAAAATACTGATAAAACCGAAAAATGATGTAGATGCAATTTTTGCAATCTAACAGACATTATTGAAATTGTACTTTCAAAAATACCACAGAAGAACAATTTTATTTTCTTAAGTATGTATTTATCATTGTATATTGATACATTTTGGAATCTAATAATTAAATTTTTATTTGTAAAAATTGACTTTAAGAAACAAAATATCAAATTATGAAAACCCTATAGGAAAAAGTGTGAACATTGCATTAGTTTCTTCATTGTAATTTTGAGTCCATATTAAGACACACATTATGCAGAGATTAGTCATAAAAAGAATGTTCCCGAAGGATTAGATGCTACAATAACTTAGTTAATTTTGTGCTTTTACAAGTTAAAATATTTGTATGTTAGAATATACTACAGTAGTTATCTTTTTCTAAAATTCATTTTATAAAACGAAATAGTATATTTTCAAACTCATATTTACATAAATTTCAACTAATAAATGACATTATTTTTTTATTACTTGTAGTCCATATTATTTCATACAGCCTCGGTATATTACATCCCAGAGAGTTCATATCTATAGCAAGTAAAAACTGAAGTATACAGCACAGTCAAAAGCTCATGCTGTATCATTATGATGTAACGTAAGCATTTAAATATAAATAATATATGAAGTGGTATATGATACAAATAATATTTCAAAAGTAACTGTTTTGAAAATTCTTATCTTAAGAATTTAGTTTTTAACATTAGTAAATCGATGGCCTATGTAGCGAAATAATATATTTATTATTCTATTATTTACTTTTTTAATTTCCCAAAGATGCATAGAAATATACTTACACCATTATAGCTGTTCCTCGTAGCTTCCTGCATGAATTGTTATCGACTACAAAGTGTTATTTAATTGCCAAACTTTTCGAGACAACAGTAACAAATACGCAGCATCTGAATGTCACTACGATCCTCACTAGCACAGCTGTAGCTCTAAAGCTAAATTTCATCAAATGAAATTCATTTGGCGAAAATTAATCAAAAGACAGTATTCTTAAATCCACTATGTCTGCTGGGAATTGGCGATTTTCTTACCTCTAACCAGTTCAAGTGAGCTTTTGGCATTTGTTGTCTCCAAGCAACTCCAGCAGAAGTCTATTCATCCCAATGGACATCAGTTGAGCGATGAACTACAGATTGAACACGAGAAAAAAACAGCCAAATTAGTTCAGGATGGTCCAGACACAACAGTCGGAATAAATTGGAGGAGATAATGACCACGCGCCGTAGTTTTGATTAGGTTTCCGGAAGACCTTATTCCTGAGTGGGTGGTTTGTTTTTCTAGTTCTCGTCCGGAATGTGTTAAACGTTAGCTGCGTTAAAACATGTAAGCTAATTACAAAGGGAACTATTCAGTTTGACTGGAATACGTGGAGATAAATTAGGTCAGTGCATTGAATGAATGTGATGAATTGGGAAAGAATGTTGGGAGACAAGGTAATTCTTTATCTCAGTTTAGGAAATTGGTGCATTCTTTTGATTTTGATTACAGCTTCATTTTAGGCCATGATATAAAATGCAAATATAGGGAATTAGTACAGTTTTTACAGGCATTGAAAAACTGGCTTTAACCTTGAGCTCAACTGTGATATTTCCTTATAAAGTATACTCCCTTGTGATTCTATCAAAACTGTTATTAAACGTAAGCAACAGAAGTATAAACATTATTGCTCATTAAGTTAGTTGATGATTGATTGATTATTTTCTATAATTCCGGCGTTGCTGGGTTTTATTAATAAATCTCCATTCTATGTATCAGAGTTAACTTCAATGTACATTATGTAGTTAAAATTACATTTTTAAAAACAAGTGCTGTTTCAACTAAACATTCTATTTGAAAAACAAATAGCTGAATTCTAAGGCAACTACGATTGTCCCAAATGTATTCCATTTTCTTTAGCTCTATCGATATGGGAAGGTCTCAAACGTTTCTTCAAGGAAAAGCTGATGGCCGTCCGAAAAGTCCGAACATCACTGCGAAATTTCCACCCACTTTCGTTAAGTGTGATTGATTTCTGACCCGTATCGCGCGGTTTCTTCGTTAGAGCGACTCATTGAAATCGGTTGGGGAAAAAGGGGGGTTCCTAACAATTCGGGGAGTGCCAGCTGTCATTGTGGTTTTTGAGGAGTTGGTGAATTGTTCTTGTTGTTGTTGGTGAAAATTAATGCTTTTAAATAAATTTCCGACAGTAGCATTAAATTCGCAATAATCGAAGTTGCTTAGAAAAATTTCGATCACACTTCTTTTCCCCCTATAAACGACGCTTTACTGTATATCATTAACGATGAAATGTAGAGAAATGCTTGATAGTCAGTTTTCATCCTGCTTTTTTGAGTGGATGTTAGACTGTGATGGCAAACCTTTCAATGCTATTAAACCACCAGCTTAAGGAACAATAAACGGCTGAAATAAAGCTGACTAATCTTGTTGTGAATCTTACTACGGTATGCATTTTTCAGAAAATATTACTTAAATATTACTTTACTGAATCATAGCAGCTTAGTTTTTGGATAATTAGAGGAAGAAAATTCTAATTAAACATCTATTTTTCGGTAATTAGAGTAATTGCTTTTAACACCTTCTTGGTCGGCGTCGCATAACATGCGACGAAGAGAAAAATTGCATCGTTAAAAGTGAGTTCGTCGATACTTGCGCTTTTCAGTATATTCAGAGATTATTTTTTGTATTTCTGAATATCGCTAAGAGATGGCGATTATAAGAGAGTATTTTGTTTTAATTTAACTCTTTACCGGCATTGTGTTATTCTGCTTGTGTTTTTCGTCAGCATTGACTTTGGCCTTTCATAAATAAAGCTGCGTCCTCTACTCACTTGTAAAATTTTTCCACCATTGGTATTAATCACAGCATCCGTTTTTGAATTCTCAAATCCAGCCACATAACCTATACCGCTTTCTTAGTCGCTATGTGAAAATTACCTTAGCGCCCGAAACCGTCTAAACCGTCATTACAGGGTTAAAACTTGTGGGCACTGCAGGGAAATCTGTGGATCAGTGAACGGGATACTACATGTATGAGCACCAGTAGGTCAAGCAAACACTGCTTACTGACAAAAATATTTTACATTTTTGAATTCAGGATAGAACTTATATTAATTTTCAGCAATAAAAAATGTTTTTTTGGGGTCGGAAATTCGAAAAAAAAATCTAAATCTGTATAAAATATTTTTTCCAGTCATTCAACTCGAGTGAAGGGATTAAAAATGAGAGATAAAGGCAGACATTTGCAGGTGTTTTTTTAAAAATCATGATAGCGTTAATAGGTTGGATACTCATGATGCAAAAATCATTGAAAATGCTCTAATGGGCAGACTGTTGGAACTAGAGCTACCAAATTTTGCAGGTCGTTAAAACTTTGATAGTAATTGCTCACTATAAAAAGATTTTTCAAAATTTCAGTAAGAATTAACCCTTCAACCGGCTGGAACGTAGAAAGTCGCTCTCTGATGACTATTCTAAAACCGGCTCAGTCGCAGAAAGTCGTTCTTCGATTATTACTCTTAAACCGGCTCTGGCGTAGAAAGTTGCTGTCTGTTTAATACTCGAAAACCGTCTCCGAAACATTTGCGTTCACCATTTAGCTACAGAGAGACCGTTTTCAAAGCATTCAGCTGAAATATTTTTGCCGTTCAAAGGGTTAATCGAAATTTTCTACAATAATTTCGTAACATATCATTGAACGTAAAATATTTTTACACAGCATTAAAATTTTGGGGGAAAATGTTTTTTTTTAGTGATACCAATTTTTTCTGTACATTTCTTTCTCTAATATACAGGAAGTTCAGAATGATCGTTTACAAACTTAAAATCTAGGTCAGGCATATAGAAACAAGCCATTTTTGCAATTGAACATGGGATCGGATACGCAAAGGGGCTTTTTGAAAGTGAATTAATTAAAAGAAAGGAATACAGCAGATAAAATGTTCAATACAGATTGAATGAAATACAAATTTACGATATCAAAATAACACAGTTTCATGCAAAACAATATAACAAGATGTACGAAACATGACAGATACGTTGATGGCAAGTGGGACATCGAATCAACAACAAACCTTTGGAGTGCATAAAATAAGTGTTCAAAGGCCGTGTCGTTTGAAATGATATTCGCTTTGCATGATTGTTACAATTTACATTGCTTTGTTATTGATCAACTGGGTTATTGTGCTATCGTAAATTTGTATTTCATTAAATACGTATTGTGCATTTTATCTTATATATAACCTTTCCTTTTACTTAAGACATTGACAAAGAATCCCCTATAGCGAATTCCCTTTGCGTTTCCGACTCCATATTCCAATGCAAAAATGGTTTTTCCCTATATGCCTGGCCTACCTTTAAAGTTTGCAAACAATTTTCTTCAACACCCTGTATATTAAAAAAATATTGTAAATATGTTTTACAATGCCTTTTCAAAAAAATATTGTAGATATGTTTTACAATGCCTTTTCAAAAAAATATCGTAAATATGTTTTACAATGCCTTTCATTGCATTAGTTGCAACATAGTTGGTCAAAAGTTTCGACGGTGTTTAATACATTTTTCGTAATCTTTACTGTTAGATAATTAAATTACTATTAATTAAAAGCGTAATTTTTTAAAAGTAATTTAAAATAAGGATGGTGGTTATTGCGAAAATAACCGTGTTTCGGTTATTCAGGTTTTTACACTTACCGGTTTAACACAGCGGTAATAACAGCTCAAAATAACCGGTTTTTGAAATAACCGAATTTTTTTTAAAATAAAAAACAAACACTGTTTGTAGACCATTTTTTTATTAATATTGTTTTCACATGAAACCAATCCATTTGCCAATATTTATCTCTTCATAAAGAACTCTTTCAGTAATCCGCCAACCAACAGACGCCTCGAGGAAGCTGTTGTCGTTGATTGGCCTTAGATGATGAGATTCAAAGCTTCATAACTTGGTAAATTTTAGTCCAATAGAAACTAAATTCGAACCTATCTTCAGATCCGGTTTTTTACATGGTTATTGGATTTCTAAAAAGTAACCGATTACAACCGAGACAAAAAAATAACTGAAAAACCCGTTAACCGAAACCAAAAAAAAACCGTTTTCGGTTAAAACCGGTAGGTTTTACCCATCCATAATATAAAACACTGACGAATCAACCCTACAGCTTAACCATGCTACGATGTTTTTGGCTAGAGGATCGAATATCTTTTTTGTATCTTTAACACGCATTAGGAACCATCACCACCCTCTGAGTTTTTTTTCCATGGGTACGTCAAGGTTAGGAGTGAGTAGTATAATCTCATCACCTATGCCTCATCATATTCAGTCTTCAAACTCATATCACGAGTGGAAAAAGTATATTTTACCATCGAAAGAAAAATAATGATGTCCGGATGGAAATAAAAAAATCACTAGAAAAACTGAAGAGTAGAAAAAGTAGCATTCAAAACAGAATAAAAAAATATTCTGACAAAGATGAATTCGAAGGAAATATTGTTTTTCTCTGATATTTTAGGAACTGTGTGGTTGTAGTGCACTTGACTATACTCGTCAGATGCTACTGGGATTTGCCGTGGAATAAAAATAAGCAGTTGTGGAGATTTTATTACTTCTTGTAATACAAAAAGTTTACAACGGATCGATGAATTTCGGAAATTTGTGAGTTCCATATCTTTCTCTGAAAATTAAGAAAGATTCTGTCTTTGCATTTTTAATGCCCATAATAACACCCAGCAAATTTTTCGGTTTTAAAATTTTCTTGTCTATTTGGCTTTCTTATTCGATTTTTTAAATTTATGAATTTAGATGCAAATTTTTTGCCAAAATTTATTTTGTGTGTTCATATGAAAATAAAATTTAAGTTCATGTTCCAAAAATTGTTACAAATGTTTTTTCTAAAATGGCAGATAATAATTTGGAAGAGTTTCAATTGCTTCCGTGCAAACAATTGAATTTTAATTGTACTGAATGAGACAAAAGCACCGTTTAATTTTCCTAGTTCAATCATTAACATATAAGGAAATCATAGGCTGTATCTTCGCTTAATCATTCAATGCTATTCATATTTTTTCCTAAATGCGATACAATTATCCTTAAAATGCAAATTTTATATATTCTGGAGTCATTAACCTATCAGTCCACTCCATAACAATTTATTCTACTGATGATAAAGCTCAACTTCTTAATAATTAATACATCAAGCTAACACCGGGTTAAGCGAATTCAATTTTCTGGGTCTCCAGTCAGAAGATTCCGAAATCGCGAGAGGTGTTTAAGACGAGTCCAAGATTCCACTGTTATTCCCTTTCGCATGATTAATGAGTCCTCCAGGTGTCGGAAGTAAATCATCGGACAGGTGGACTCGAGTTTTCGGTTTCGATGCAGTATTAATTATCCCCAGCGATGTTACGAGGATACTCTTCCATTATTCTTCAGCTTCGGAGGAGTGAGTTTATTCTCCCTTATCTCGATGATGGAATGGAGTGTTCGTGGAAATTATTGCAACAGTTATTTCTGGAGAGAGGGTGAAAAGGCTATGGAACGATTTTACACATCGGACTATTTAAGCCCATTCATTGGGTGAGATGCACTTTATTTATTGCACTGGACAGAAGTATAAAGTGTTTTGAATGGCCATTTAATTCTTGATCTCATACTTTGTTGTAAGATGGGATTTTGCCATTGCAATAATTTTCTTTCTTCACGAAGGATGTGCCACTACAACATTTATAAAATACGCAGGCAATGTCAATCCTCATACATGCAATGTCAATCGTCATTCGTGCATTGTCAATCGTCATACATGCAATGTCAATCGTCATACATGCAATGTCAATCCTCATACATGCAATGTCAATCCTCATACATGCAATGTCAATCATCATACATGCAATGTCAATCTTCATTCGTGCAATCTCAAACTTATACATCAGATAAAGTCAGCTGCTTTAAGCATCTGGCAAGACATCTGGGATAACGGAAAAACTGGCCGCAGTACACACGATATAGTGCCTAGGGTCTCAAACAAGCCAGTAGGATGGAATAGAGAAGAGATAATGTTCGTTACAGGACACAGGTCTTCCCCTTCATACCTTCATCGCTTCAATCTTCGAACACATAACAAATGCTCGTGCGGAGAAAAGGAGATCCAATTCACTATGCCACAAAATGTCGGTTTACCCTCTCCTGGCAATCCCAAACTCCAACAGTGTCACTTAAATTACAGTGGTTGAAAAACATTCTCACGAACAACTTATCAAGAACCCGACTTCGACTCCTAATGCGTTTCATATGTGATGAGATCAATCTCATTGTAGAGGATAATAATTGAGCACTCATCCACCCAGACTGACACACACTTCCAGCTACTTATGTTTTTTCCCTCTACGTATTTTTTTCTTTTTTGTATTGTTTTCTATGTTGCTCTGTCCAGTATATGTTTCTTTTTCATTCTTATTTGTTTCTGTACCTGTTACTAGTTTTTGTCCTTTCTTAAAAAATAAAATTCGCCTCCATCCACCCAAACCGGAAAGGAGCCAAATGGCTCTAAACACGGGGATGCAGGTGGTGTAATGTAATGTAATCTTATACATGAAATCTCAATCGCAATACATGCACTGTCAATCGCCATACATGCAATGACATAAAGACCACTGTCACGTGCCATCACCCAGAAGAGTTGCAAATGAATTTTGGTAAGTGAAATCACTTTTATTTATAACAAAAGCTATGGTTGAGAACTGTAATATGGGCACGATAGTCTGTACATGGTCTAGCGCAGCTTAGACAAATCTGGCTCTTGCGCCATTAAACTACAATAAACCAGCCTTTATATGGTCGTCGTATGTATTAACATGGTAGTAGATCATAGAAAAAGTAATTAAGTAAGAGAGGTCAAGCGATTTCATCAGCATATTCATGAAACCAGCAAATCTGCCTCATCGTCATCAAGATGTCATGCTTCAGGATTTACATACATTAAGTCATACTGGAACAATATTTCCCGAGGCAATAATTCTTGGACATGGGGGTTAATGAAAAGGTCTTGTAAAACTTTCTCTAAAAATATTTGTCAAAATATTTTGGTGTATAAAGAACTTGACTTTAAAGTGGCATCTAACAACAAAGGTCCAGACATTTACTGTAAGTTCTCGTATGACCCTCAAACTCCATCTTTCACATGAAGACTAAGCTTTCAATCCTGTACTATATTTACTTAATGCAGATTCAACTTTGAGCACTCTTCATATTCCAGAAGTTTTTACTTAATGTAGCATTTGCATAAATGTTGAGAAATATTTTAGAAAAATCTTAATTATCTTAGAATTGTCAATTCTTTGCTTATGAAATAAAATGCTTTATTTAAACAATGATTTGTTTCTAAATAATATTACTAATATAATAGCCCAGATCTGTCTCTCACTGATCCGGTAATGCTCTGACGTCGCCAACAATAAAAGTCGCGCCATAGCACTGCGAGACGTTAAACAGCATTATTTAATTGTTAGAGCACCTATATTTCAGTAATTTTAAATTTTAAAAAGTAATTGTATTTCTAATTTCAAATTTAATAGCTCTAAAATAGTGAAATAAACTTTGCTCTCCATTGATATAAAATTAATCTCGCTATGATCAATAGTTCCAGAGAAATTTTAAATTATATTAATCATATATTTCAAATTAATTTCCGATTTTCAATAGAAAGTAGTAAATCATGTCAGTGGTATATCATGCGCGTGATATAGTTTGGACGCCACGATGCGTTTGATTATTTATTGCAATCGTGATGATATAATTTGATAATATTTTTTGGCAACGTTTGACAAGCAGAGAAGTGTTTTGTTTTGATTAGACATCTAAAGTACAAGCAAAATTGTTAAATAACGAAAAATACTTCACACGGAATTTTGTTCACAAAGAGATTTTTTGAATAAAGAATTATGTAAATAGAAAAAATATTTCCTGTCATAAAACATACGTTTATTTTATTCATTTTCAATCAATGTTAAACATTTATCTCGCATATATATTTATTTAAACACTTTAAATTTGACGGGAAATCTCTCGAATGAAGAGGCAATTTGCACCCGTCATTGGCATAACGGCCGATGAAGTTAATTATTTTATTCAGAACCAAACACTATTAATGAGGAACGAAAATACCGGGTAATAAAAGATAATCATAAGTAATTCGAAAAGTAACTAAATGTTTTATTGCAACCAAATAAGTTCAATTTGTTCTTTTTTCTTAAATCCACAAGATAGTAAAGACTATTCAGTTCGAAAGAAAATACTTTGATTTCTTTCTAGCAGAAGAAATGTATTGTTTGTTTTGCAGTTGACGTGAAAGTGTACGAACCGCCGATGAAAGGGGTACTAAGCAGAGTTTTGGATTTCATGCCATTACTGAAAATGAAGCCGCATTCAAGATCAGTAGAATAGAACAATTGTTTTTATATATATCGCAAGAAAGAAATACCTTGCCTTCCACCATTCTTCTCCAATTCATCACTTTCACTCCAAATACTTGCTAATTTGCCTCCTCGGCTTGAAGTCAAACTGAATGGATGCCAATGTAATTAATTAACTAACATCTTTTAACGCAGCCTCCGTTCAACGCACTCCGAAAGAAAACTAGAAAAACAAACCACTCACACAGGAATAAGTTTTTCCCAAAACCTAATCAAAACTTCCACGCGTGGTCATTGTCTCCTCCAATTTATCCCGACTGTTGCGTCAGGACCATGCTAAACTAATTTCGCCCAGTTTCTTTTCCATGCTAAATTGGTAGTCCATTGCTCAACGGTTGTCCTCTGGGACGGATAGAGCTCTGCTGGAGTTGCTTGGAGACAAAAAATGCCAAAAGCTCGCTTGAATTTTGAAGAGGTAAAGGAATTGTCAATTCCTAGCAGACATAGCTAAATTAGCAAAACTGTCTTCTTAACAATTCTTGCCAAACCAATTTTAAATTCTGAAATTTGGTTTTAGACTTACAATTGTGATAAGTCTATTGTGAGCTTCATGAGTGAGGAGCTTATAAGTAAGAAGCTTAATAAGCTCCTTTATTAATAATTACTTTAAGCCTATCATTTTCTCACAGCTTAATAAATAAGGAGCTCACAGAAATATATATATTTGTAGAATTATTAAAATATTTAAAGAAAAGAAATCAATTAGATAAAAATCGTTTGGTCATAAAAGAAATTAATTTAAAAATATCGTTTGGCTGTAGAAGAATTTATTAAAAAAATCGTTTAGCATTAATTCTTTTCTAAAGGTTATATAAATAGAGTGGAATTGATATATTTGTCTTTTTACTAACGATGCCTAGCAACGTGGAAGAATAATGATGATTGAACGTGGAATTTGATGCCAGTGAGTGATGTAAGTGTATGTGTTTGTTTTACATGTTTGTGCTGTGGAAGACGTCCAATAAACATATTATTTTTGATAAGGAAGGCTCCACAATTAATCATGCTATGCTGAAATACATCACACTGTCTTCTTAGCAATTCTTCCCAAACTAATTTTAAATTCTGAAATTTGGCTTTAGACTTACAATTGCGATGATAAGTAAGGAGTTTAATGGCTTTCCGACTTCCAAACGTGACAGGCAAGAATGAAAACTTCTTCTATTATATCAGAGACTTGATCGGTTTCGGGTGATGTTTTTATATCGCTTTTGAAAAAGAATGGACATGTTTTATTTTTACTTCTGATTTTTTGCATTTTTAAGTTCACATAAGTCGGGGTAACGTAAGTGGAGGTATTACTGCAGTTAAGAATTATATGATGCTATGTAATACACTAAAGTTATATGAATTAATGCAAATATCAAACCACACAAATAATTTATAAACACCTTGTACCTCTATGTACAATTTTTATGAAAGTTTGTAATTTTATTTTCATTTTATTGTTTTTCTATTATGTTTTGCTTCGTTTATATATATATTTAGTTAATTATTTCAAACAATCAAAACACGTGTCACATTTTTAATATGTACATATATCAATCTAAAAATTAAAATTAAAATAATGTTACCTTATCAATAATCATACTAACGAAATATAAAAGATAATTAGATTATATACTTTTACTACTATGAAAACGACAAATATATATATATATATATATATATATATATATATAATTTGGCTCTTTTCAAGCATTTTTGCATTTGAAATTTGGGCACGAAAACCATATGCCGTAGAAACACTCTTTTCTACTATTATGTACTGCGGACGAGATTCCTAAATTTGTAAGTTTATGTAGTCTTGTTGGCAGAACCGTTACATTTATCTTAAAATAATCATCCGTGATATTAACAATCAAAGGGAAAATTTTGTTCCATTCCTTAATTGTTCTAAGTCAGTTATTGAATAAAACTAATATTGCTTATAATACGAGCTTCCCGAAAATTCTGATGGATTTTTCCAGTAATTACAAATGCCTTCTTTAAAATCTTTTAAAAACCTCAAAAGAATAAACTTAATAATAAGATTAAACTTAAGACAACTTATGTAAATGTCGTTCTTTGAAAAAAACAAATCATTTCAACACTTTCAAACAAGGCAAATATCAACAGGCAGGTGATTGGAGCTGAAATTAATTGCAATGAAGAAAATGGCCGTTTTCGACACTTGCTATGAGTCAGAACAGACTCTCCGTGAGAGATAAAACTTCCTATTGTTGGAATAATACGCATACAGTTCTTCCAGTGAAGGCAAAAACATTAATCCTTTTGCAAACTAGAGGCTCCAGTGTCTCAAGATCACATTTCGATTAAATTTGGTGCTCTAATAACTCAGTTTAATCGCTCCATAAAGTTTCAATTTCATTTCTATCAAGTTACAAATATGCAACATTTACAAAAAAATATTTTTCCGCAAGACTTTAATCAGTAAAAATAGAATGAACTTCCGACAACTTATATAAATTTCGTTCGTTCTAAAACAGATAATTTCAACGACTTTAATGAAAGAAAATATCATCAACCAATGATGGCGGATGAAATAAATTTTAGTTACGAGCATGATGGTTTTCTACGCTTGTAGTGAGTCGGAGTTAACAGAATCTGCGTCTGAGATACTTGATATTATTGAAACAATCCGGATATGGATAATTATTCTCAGTGAGGGCAAAAATATTTACCCTTTCACAAACCAGACGCTACAACTTGTAAAGACTGCATTTCAATTAAATCTGACAATTTAATAAATTGGTTTTATCCTTCCAGAAAGTTTCAATTTCATTTCTATAGAGAGATCGAACGAGAAGAATTTCCTGTCCTTAGACGATAACTTTCTAATCATGAGTTTGCTTTCTAAAAGGAATCATTTCGTTGTTTGTCTCGCGTTTGGTAAACGTAGGCGGAAGTTCATTGCTCGTTTTAATTGAATCAAAGCTTTGCTTCAGTTTGTAATTTTCCCTTCTTCATTTCATCGCTTTTTCCCTTCTTCATTTCATCGCTCTGAATTGTTGGAGGTCAAAAGAAGCGATTCATTGGTTACTTAAGATATGAATAATTCTCTTTTTGTCTGGGAACGCAGCAAGTTGCTACATGAACGTTGCTTATAAAGGAAAATTCTGAAATGTGTAATGCAACTATTATTTACATATCCAAAGATCCATAGGAAATTTCTTTTGAAACTTTTATTAATATTAGACCATAATTTAAAGTTGTTTTATAAGCTTCTTATTAACTTGTTTCACAATTGTAGATGTATTGATTTTTTAATAAAATTTTAACTCTTTTCTTGATGTGCCAAATTTCTGAAATTTTGCACTATTATCTTTTCCGGAAGGTAATGCATATTAATTTCTTCAGTTATTCAGTTTCAGTCCAATAGTTATTTTTCGTTTTTCATTTAATTTGAAAAGACTTCATTTGCCAGTAGATTAGTGAAATGTTCTTCAGAAGCCTCTATAATAAATATAATAATGACTTAGGAAATGTATTAAGGACTTAAAATTGTGAAATAATGAAAAAAATATTTACATAAAATATGCATATTAGTGTACTATGATGAAGAAGGGAATTATTTTTATCATAAATTTTGTGATATGAGAAATATAAATTATTCTGATCTTACCAATTTTTTAATTTTTCTAGCAAAATGTATCTCAAACGAAGAGTTTGGGTTTCGGAACACACTTATATAATCTGAAAACAATGACTACAGATAAATAGTTGAAATCTTCATAGACTGATCCTGAATATCTCTTATTAGATGCAAATTACACATAAAAGTTCTCTTTGTATCATTATCTCTTTCATGACATTCATATAGTGGCAGAGAAAACATAAAACGTATACCATGCAAATAATACGATATTTCATGGTTGAAATATTTGTTCTTTTAAAATATCATAAAGATGATATATTTGAGATAATACCATCTTTTTGAATTATATTAATCCCAGAATCAACCAATAATTACCACCAAGACTTCACTATCACGTAAACAAACAGAACACCCCAAAAACAAATCTCCATAACTGCATTGGACAAAACGCTATTTTCCACATGCATAAACCTCCCAAATTCCCTTTGAATTGTACATCAAAATAAGGAAAATCCCCTGAAATAAAAAAGAAAAAACGGTTCCAACTTCCACCACCCCATCTCCAAGTGACATCCGTCATCTTCCTCACAATCACTTCAATTATTAGATCCTCCTCCGAACTTTCCTCGTTCTTTCGTTTGGTGTTTCCTATTCACCGACCACCCTCTTCTTTTTCTCACTCTTCTTCGAAGACGGAGCTCCTCTATCACACTTCTTCATCAGCACCAGAAACGAAATCTAGGAGTGGAGGAGACATATCTAGAACGATAAATACGTCGTGTGTCCGGAGATTCTTCGAGATTTTTCAATTATGATTCCTCCTTTTCACATCGTCTTATGCGAGAGATATCAATGGGATGTGGGCAACATTTTATGTTAAGAGATGTTGGGAATGAATGAACTGTAATGGGATTGGAGAGAAAAGTTTAAAAGATTGAATGTGAGCGCAGCGTACAAAGTTTGATTGCAGGTGATAAAACGGACTTTTATATTGGTTTTACTTTACCATTCGATGCATACTGTATCAAATTTGATACATAATTTATTTTTCATGTTAATAATGAATAGAAATTTCTTTTCTACTCGTACACGCTGTATCAGATTAGAAACATCATAAGAGTTCAGATAATAACCATTCGTCCTATTTTCCATGGATAGCACAGGTCCTATTCGTAAGTCTGTGGTGGTCAGTTATTCCTGATACATAATTCCTGATACACCTATTGACATATTTACTCAGTTTTTGGCATTTAAATGGAGTCTTGCATCTTTGATGGTTTCATCAATTGCTTCTACAGGTATTTACCATTTGATATTACTTTTGAAATACTTTTTTCATTGTTTTATACTAAAGAAATAGTGATTTGATACGTTCAATAAATTCAATTTAATAATATCACAACTCTATTTTGATTTTTTGTGTATTTTTCTGTTGTTATATGTGAACTTACCTTGCAAAAAACATTTTTTAATTTGAAATTTAAAAAAAAAATTGCTTTGAAAAGTTAATGCTTACATGGAATATTGAAAAAATTTGGCCTCTTAGTATATTACATTGAATATAAAATTGTAACAAGAAGATTAATTTAAAAAATTCAGTAAATATTCAGCATATTAACACGTATGAATAGGAAATGAATATTTTTTAATATTTTAATCATATTCATTTACTAGCGTTAAAAAGGAAAACTTGTGTGATTTTGAACATTATACAATTTTTCGATCTCTTGTTTAGATTGATTTAGTTTAGTTCAGATTGCACTAAATTTCACTGCGACGAAATATTTGATGCAGAAAAATTTGTACCTTAATCCGGATTTACTTTGCACTCCTGAAGGCAACTCTGCACAATTATAAAATTTATGCTGAAAATTAAAATAAAATAACAACTGATTAAGGATGTGGGATTCAGATTTTTTTTTCTCGTTTTTTAGCAACATTGATAAGTGTATTTTATTCCTTTAATGTATATAACAGTCAATTAGGAGATTACAGAAGGAAGTAACATTGAGCAAGCTTTGCTGTGGAAATTTCAGTGTTAAAAAATACATGAGTGGTGAAGATATTACAACATTTCTGAAGACAAGTGTATTTCAGTGTTCAAGATAATACTTTACATACTTTCATTCTGTTGCTTTGAATGTCAATTATATTGTTTAGTTAAGGAGTATTTAAATTTGTATTCTGCAGAGTATTTAAACTGATTCGGCATAACTTTGAACCGAAAAAGAGGGTTTATTTGCGCCATAGAAATTTTCGAAACAAAGTAACCTCCTTTTTTTTAAATTTATTTTTGGCATATTAAGTATTAATAAACAATAAGAAAATATTTCATTTTATTCCAGATATGCATAGGGCGTATAAAAGGGTGTTAGGGGTTCATAAATATATGGATTACTCTTCAGAGAACCTAGAAGCTTGACATAATCATCAGGTGCGTGCAATCTTAAAGGTGGAGAAGCTGTTTTTAGTATCCCCAAGCAAATAATTTGTTATGAAAGAAAGCAAGTCATATAAATTAGCCTGAAAATCCTTAGTTTTCTCCCATGAAAAGACTGTTGCATCATGTATAGTCCAATTGCATAACTTTAGTTCTTCAATTGTGTTTTGTATAGTTTAGGCCTTAAAATCATAATAAATGCTTACCTTGTTAAGAAAGGTATGGCAATAGATGGATTTATTTATAAAACCACTGTCAAAGATTTTATTTATAACATTACAAAAAAGAATTTGAAAAAATTTTAAATGAGTAATTTTGTTTGAAAAAATATCATTTTTTTGTCAGTTCCCCTCAATTTTGTTAATTCCATATTATTTTGTTTTTGTATATTTTCACCCAGGTTGTCAATAAATATGTCTAATATAGCCATTGAAATGCACTTAAAATAATAATCAGTGCAAAGAATTCATATCTATAAGGGAAGTTTGCACCAAAATTTCGAAAAAATATTTTTTGTTATTCATTTACCGTATGATTAAAATTTTACTTCAAAACGTTTTTCTTTAAAATACCCAAATAGGAAAAAGAAAAGTCTTTTTTAGAGACATTCAAATAACTAATCTCGAAATTTATTTTGAAGTCATGAAAATAGGGCCAATTAACACAAGATTACGGTACTTATTTTTTGTTGTGCTTTTTAAATGGGGCTAAAGTTGATTTTCAAATTGTCATTAGAGTTTGGGTTAGTTAACTCTTTAATCCAGAGGCGTATTTTTTCTTCTAACCCCTTTAGAACCGGGACTTTTTGAAAGGATACGACATGAATCGGACTCTCCCAACCTGAGTTGTCAATACCAACAACACCCCTCCCCCTGCTGTAACCTTCCCTCAATGCGCCAGGAAATAAGCTGTGGTAGAAAATGATAATTGGACCTCCTACTGCGCTTATCTCCTAAGCAATCTCAGTACCTCACCTCCCCTCAAAAGAAGCCAAACGCCTCAGACCGGCCTTCGTCGCTGTTAAGGGAAAATTTCTAGACCGCCCCAGACCACCTCGCTCGATGTGAGAGGGTTAAACTGTGCTGTTTGTGCACTGTTAACATGTGGTTCTATAATATGTTAGAGTGTTATGTCAGTTAAAATGCCATAAGAAATTTCAAATGTGCAACATTTATTATGGTATTTTATAAACAACATTTACATTCATGCCGAGAGTGTTCATCAGAAGATGGTTTTCACTTTAATAATTATGTTCGAATCCGTATAATATAAAAAAAATCCTGCATGCCTTTTCTTGCACTCCTCTATGATCCCTGTGAGTCAACTTTGGTAGAGAGCTTTGGTGACTTTAGAACGTTAGTTAAAACCATCCAATAACATTTAGATACAAATTCTATTCGATATCTTCATGAATTTTAGTATAACATATTAAAATATCGAAAAATTTAATGATATGAAGCAGGTAAAGTTTCTAACAGAATCCCAATTTTCATAGTATTTTTTCCATTATACTCCTTATACAGAAAATAAACAGGTATAATTTTTCAAAATAAAAATATGAACTGCAAATGATAACCATAACTTTGAGATTATTGAGCTTTTAAATATTGCGCTATATTTATTAAACATATTCTTATGGAGTCTTCGTAGCAAGAGAGTAACTTTTATAGTTAAACTACTATCTCAGAAAGTTTATTAAAAAAAATTTTGAACTTGCTAAATATCCAGAAAATCAAATACAAATACATACACTTATAAATATTTTCCAAATCGGTGCATGTGTATTTTTGAAAATCAGCATGTCACTATTGTTCTTCGGTATAATTATAGTTCTTTATACTACAAGTTGTTTGAGAAATGTTGCTTCTAGAAAATAATCCAACAATCGGCATTGCCTCTCTACAACAGATAAGATACAAATTCAACTTGATATCTTGAAATATTTAAATAATTCTCTAAAGTCTATCTGAAAAAAGAATACAAAGCTAATATTATATAGGTTAAATTTTGACTACCAATGCTTCTTTAATAATATTTATTGCGCTTTTTATTCTAATTATAGACATAGATATTTTTCTACGAACTCCACTTATGAATGGCATCTGGTAAAATTATTTAAAACATTGGCATTTGCGATTTTCCACTATTATGATATATTTAATGCAGCAAACTTTCGACGTTAAGTTTATTTTAGAATGTAATGAGTTTTAAAGTCAGACCGCTATCTATAAAGATTTATGAATAATGAAAAATGAACATTCGAACTTGCTGCATCTACAGAATGTCAAATGCACACATATATGCTTGTGAATATTTCCAGAATGAATTTATATGTATGCTTGAAAATAAAATCAGAATTTCTTCATCGTTCTCCTACAAAAGTACAGATATTACAACGAAAAAATTCGGAACGTTTCTCCTTCCAGAAAATCGACGTTAAGTTTATTTTAGAACGTAATGAGTTTTAAAGTTAAACCACTATCTATAAAGATATATAAATATATATAATGAAAAAATGAAAATTCGAACTTGCTGCATCTACAGAATGTCAAATGCACATATACATGCGTGTAAATATTTGCAGAATGAATTTATATGTATGCTTGAAAATCAGCATTCCTTCATTGTTCTTCTACAGAAGTACAGATCTTACAGCGAAAATTCTGAAAGTTTCTCCTACCATAAAATCAACCAACAAACTATGTTGCCTCTCTCTACCTTTTCCTTCAATTTGCAATTTTTCTTTTCCTATACTTATGTAAACTTCTGTTTCGGTATTCATAACAATTGAGCAAAGCAACAACAAAAAATTAAGAAAAATAAACCAAGTGCACAAAAATAGCTAAAAGTATTCCCTTGGGGTGCTAGCAGAAAAAGGATGTAAAAAAAGAAATTCGAATATTGAAGATCTTTATGTTTTAGCCTTTTTTTGTTTTTACGATCATCTCGGTGATCATCACAACATTCTATTTGCACATGCTTTTCATTTTTCTTCTTTATTTTCACAAATCGAGATGTTTCAATTGTTAGAGCATGTAATTCCCCGATGTTTGAGGGACAAAAACATAAGAGGGAAACATTCTCAGTTTAGAGCATTTTTGACGTGGCTGCTCTTTTATGCAGCGTACATTTTACTCGACAACTGAAGAAATATTGAAGTGTGAAAATATTTTGAAATATTCAGCAATGCAAATTTTACTGAACAGAGTTTTCATTGATGCAAATGATGCAGAGAAAAAGATTCTAAATATTCCTCTGAGAAGTGTCAAAAACGATGTTCTTTATATCTATAATTTATAATTCTACAAATTATCAGAATTTCGGAAAAATAAAAGCACAGGCCCACCAATGGCCTAGAGGTGGATGAACATGAAACGGAAGAAGTTTACAGTTTTTATCCTCTGCTAGTTGTTTATAACCCACACAATTAAAAAAATTCGTAGAATAATGTACGTTTTTCCAAGTAATTGTTCTCTGTGGTCGGGCTGGTATCCAGATGCTTTGGAAATTCCCTCGAAAAGAAATACAATCGTGGTCCAGTTACCCCTGAAATTCTTTTAAAAATGAAACATACTTTCATAATTTGGAGCAAGTCATACCTAGTTTAAGGCAGCCTAAGTGCTCTAAAAACCGCTTTGACCAACAAATGTAAATTCTTCCCTTTATTATGAGTCCTTAATACATGGGTGTAGCTAGGTATACCAGGCCAGGTGAGGTTGGAATACCATAAAAGCAATTAAAAAAGTTAACAAATTTAGGCATTTATAAGATTTCAGAAAATATATTTCATTGTTATATATATTATAATTGTTTTGACACGTCTGTGTGTGCACTGAGATTTTCGAATATATTTTTAACACTCAGATTATGGAAAAATGAAAAGCAAAAAAAGATTTTAAGATGAATATTGTGGTGTAGAACAGAAAATAACTACTGTATTTCCTTTCGAACATAACATAAAATTAACAATTTTGATTTTTCTCGATATCAATAAATGTTGCTATCACATATGGGGGTAAAATAGTGTGATTGTATCAAAAACTAAAGCTTGATTAGAACTGATGCAGATTTATGTCGTGAAGAGAAAAAATCCCATTTATAGAGTGTTATAGTTTTGCACCGGAATGTAAGCAATTGAAAAAACTATAATAGAATAGGATCTGTTCTGCCTGTAGAATAAAAGATTCCAAAAATATTTCTCTTTTATTTTTCTTTATATTACATAGGTTTCACAGTAAAAACTATTGTATTTTGCTTAAGTTTTTAACTTGCTGAAATGTAAATTGTTGTTATCTGCTTTAATAAGCAGAAAAGTTTATGATTTTTCAAAATTTTTGTAACAGTGAAAAATAAAAAAAAAATATTTATGTCTAATAATAAATAAGCTGAGAATTCAGTTTCCTTTTAAAATGAATTGCTCAAAGTTCATAATGATTTTCACAAAGAAAGAGAAATAATTTTGAATGTATGTTATTATTTCATTATATGTTATTTTTTTATATATGTTATTTACTTTCAAAATCTAAGACTAAGAAATATTATATTTCTCATAATTAAGTAGTGAAAAAGTAAAAATCGTACTAGAAACTGCTAAAATTTATATTTTTTATATGCATTATAATTTCTCAACTTTAGCTTCTTTTTTCATTTTATTTTATCATTAATTTTTATTACAATTTAATTATAATTCTTCTGTAATTAATTGAATGAAATTTGTAAATATGGCTTACATTTTATTAAAAAATGTGAGTTTAAAAATAATTAAATTATAATCTAGTTTTTCTATAAGAAATCTTTCATTTAAATAAATTGATAAATTAAATCAAAAAAGCAAAATTAGAAAAAATAATGTGATTTCAGATATAAAAGCACTCAAAATTGGGAATTTCGAAAATTAAATCACTGAATACCGAAGTTTACTGAAATTGGATACTCCAAAAGTCCATGTTACAGGCAAGTTTAATTTTAAAATAGAAAACGTTCCAAATATTTAGAAATATTATTTTTTAAAATATTTTGTGCAAAAGTACATTTTTAAAATAAGTTAAATTATGTTTTAATGAAATTCTGGCGATAAAACTAATAAAAACATCATTTAAAACTTCATCTTCCTTTACAAATAATTTTTCTGATATTTTTCGATAGTTTCTTAAAGTTCTGCTAATAAAAATATAAATATAATAAAAATATTTATTCAAAGAAATTTAAAAAAATCTTGTGTATTTCACGAAAATTATTCAAGGCAAAATTAATAATAAATACCATGATTTAATCAGCGCTAGTAAAGTGTTTTATTAAATGGGGAAGTACTTTATTTTTCCTTCACCATAAAATATTTTCAATTACAGTTCTTTATATTTATTCGTAGGCAGGCAATTATACTTTCAGAAATAATGGAATAGAAAATTCCACATCAGATATTACTACTTACTAAATAGTTTAAAAAATTATTTAATTACATTGAAATCAAGGTATGTATTTTGTTACTGTTAAGTACTTACTTATTTACTTACAAAATGGTGTTAATCTTTATTTTTTACTTCCTGAGCAGAGAACAACTACTGATATTACTACATAACAGAAATATTTCAGACAATATAGATTATTAAATTCTAAGACAAAATTGTGCCGACAAAGATCTTTCCAGTATATAAAAGTTTAAGATTTAAAGTGGTATTTTCGAAAATCAAGGAGAACACAATCAGCCAAGTTACTATTGAAAATAGACATCTACTATATTTTTTGTATGCCATTATCAAATTGTTTACCGAAAATTTAGATCGAAAACATTGAAAATTAAATATGTAAATAATAAAGATTTTCAGAAAAATATCAGAATTCGGAAAAGAACCTTGCAGACGTCATTTTACAAAATAAAACGTTTTTTAAAAAGTTTGTTAAAGAAAGAAAGTATCCTAAAAATTCAAGATTTAAACGACGTTTACAGAAGAAGATAATTTTTTTTGAGGAAAAAAATCAACATTTAAATGTTTCGTATTTAGCCTATTTAGTTTACACTAATATAAAATTATCGGTACAGTTATTTACTATTCAAACAAGAACTGTTGGAAGTTTATCCTCCGTCGACTTAAATTTACAGGGGAAAAAATAAATATACCATACCTATATCATTGCAAATGAAAATATTAACCCAAATCTCAAAGAAATTACTGAACTAAACATCAAACCTAATGACCAACTTACCTTCTTTTAAGAAACGGTAAAAAAAATGAGGAACAAAAATGCCCCACTTGCTTTACAGGATACGGAGCCGTTCCTACATCCGGTAATTTATATACACGCTGAAGCAATCGACCACTCTCTCCTGGTACATATTAAGGTCTTTAATCAGTGTTTCCTGCACAAAAACGCGTTTGAGATGATAATCGTCTTAGGAAAGGAAATAGCCACACAATACCGTTATTACTTCCGGTTATTTGGAAGGAATTTTTAACCCCCATTCTCGATTCCTAAAATCATAAGGGTCTAAGTTTGAGCAATAATGTTCGTGGCATTAATCTTCGTGGAAGGTCCCATTATGCGACACGAGACCCAATGAACATAACCGCACAGATTTACTTCGCTCTTTCTTTATTTAATGTATCATAACGAATGGATTTTATTAGAATTGGGAAGAGTTTAATCACAGCCCTGGTATAGAATATGTGCAACGAATGTGAGCGTTATTTTAAATTTATTGCGATAGCTTCTTCTTTGTAAAGAGAGTGCATGGCAATTTGGAATATTTTTTTTATTTAAATGTTAATTTGGGGATTTATTTCATTACGAAAGTTTATATACGATTCGTGTTCTTTATGTTTATGTAAGTACTATTATGAAAATGATTTATGGAAGGTGATCCTTAAAATAATGACTTGAGACATGAGAAAAAATTATCTATTATTTTAATAAACTTTAACCATTCCCAATTTCGCCTTAGCTGAAATTTGTTATTTCTTGCTTTTTTATAATATGAAATGGGAAAGAACTTTACTAATCCTAATATTTTACCGACATATAAACTAAACAATGGAAATCAAGATCATGCAGAGATAGCCAAAAATAAATAAAGAAATAAATAAAAATAAACTGAGAGTGAATCGAATACAACCAAAAACAAATCAAGGAATCCATTCTAGGTCCACTTTTTCAAGGGCTAAGAACTATTCTACAATTCGAAATGGATTCTACTTAATATTTGGGAAATTTTTCTGTAAGAAGCTAGAATTACACCAAACATAGCATAAAATAAACAATGCATATTTAGTATTTAGGAATTTACCTATTGTGTACATATAAAAGTCACATCTGTTAGTAGAAGTTTTATAAAAACTCAGAAGTTCATCTTTGAAGCAATGGTGTGAATAAAGATACATATTTGGAAAATAAGTGTCAGTGTTATATCACTATCCTGCTGATTTTTAAACCTTTTCTCTTTCCGTTAAACGAAACCATCTTCACATCTCAGTTTGATACAAAATTCAGCAAGGTATATTTTCTCACTATATAACTTAGACGACGAAGAAATATTGGTTTCCTTCAGCAAAACTTTGGAATATTGAATAGTTCAATATATTTGCAAGCTAAAATATTTCCTCCGTAAATGATAGAGACATATGTCGCGCTATAGCACACCAAAATCATTTTCAATCATTCAATTATTCAGAATTTTTTTATTATTCACTTGATTCCGGACAGTTTGAAATCACACTTCTCTGTACAAAGTGAAAGTTAACCATTTGTGGAAATAAAAATATAGACAGAAGGCAAAGTGAAAACATAATCTAACGTTGAACAAGGTAGCATCACCAAATTAAACAGAACCAACTTGGTCTTTCAGGTCGAGGAAAAGTCCACTGGCACTGGCGAAAAAAGAAATATCTAGATCAAGCAACCAGTTTGGTTTTCGAAATTTGAATTTCATTCTACTATTTTATTTTAATGATGTGGGTTATCGAAAGGATTACTTTTCGATCCTTCTTGCATAAGTTTTGTAATTCTTAATTTTTTAACTATTATTTATCCCTTTTCCTTAATTTGGTACATGCTTGATACAAAAGTAAAAAGTTTCTCTTTATTAAAGTGGAAGGTGAAAACAGAATATATGCAAATATATAGAAAAGCTATTCCTTTCTAATTGTGTTACAGTCGTATGATGTTCTAGAAGTGCATGCCTTTCATTTGAAAATATTTATATATATTTACATTTCAGTTGCAAAAAATGTAATAAGTAAGAATTTTTATTTTATAAATAATTTTTAGAAATTTAGCAGAAGCCTAATTATCTGAAGTTACGTAATATTAGAAAACACTTTATTTGAAGAGAGATCAGGGCTGTTATGATTCGTAAAATTTCTTAGAGCAATATATAAAAAATGTATTAAAGATGACTCATTTATAGAACTGAGAAGTAAAGAATAAAAATGGCAAATTTGGAAAATAAAGCAAAGGGAAAATACCGAATCTAAAACAGGTTAATTGTGGTAAAATTTCAGAAATCATAATTTAAAATTTCTAAGAGTTATTTTCATCCTTGGTTCATTATTTCCATCAATTGCTTTGTTTTTTGCCGAAAAGGAGACTCTCCGATATTGTTCTATACTCTGATTTTATTTTTCAGCATGTTTTATTTTGTCTTCTTTTAAATATTTATCTTATGATTATTATGATTATCCCCTTTATAAAACTTGGAGTAAAACAAACAAGTTTTAGGGAAATGTAACAATACAAAATATTTTATCTATTGCGTGGCCAAGTGGATGGTTTTCTGTGAATAGAAATTTAACAACTCGAAACTATATTGTTGAAGGTGAGAGATGATGTTATGTCAATTTTCAAGTATTTTAAGACTTTCTCGGTAAGCTCGCATTGTTTTTTTTGGTTGATAGTTATGTTTGCACCTTAAGAGATGTAACCAGTAAAAACTTTATTTAGAATTAACCCGTTTGAAAACCTGGTAAACAGATTATGGGAATTAAAATATAATTAAGAAAGCTTATTAACATAAGGGGTAGTGAAAACTGTTCAGAATTTCGTGTATAGAAAATAGAATAGGAATATGTTATTGCCCGCAGGTAATATTCAAATGCAACTGGAATTTGTGGCAGTGTGACAAAAATATGTAAATGGAAACAGATATCTATGCGAATATTATTGTATTATTTCATGTATAAATCTATATATTTTAAAACAGTTCAATACATTTGAAGTTTAGAGGCTAAATCACCATCAGTATCAATGAGAGAGCAACAGCAAAAAACATTATGCTTCTGCTTCCAATTTTCTGGTTGGTTTGACCACTGTCCAGTATCCCCAAGTGGTGTGTCTGGAAATGGGAAATTTTCCGCTGGAAAATTCTTCTTTTCTCTCCACTTCTGATTCTTGCCAATAAATTGATCATTCGCTGGGGGAAGAATGCAGAAAGACAAAAAGAAGCCAAACGACACGGACTTCAGTTGTACAATATATTTCTTTTCTCCTTTTTTATGGAAGTACATTTGTTCGAAAAGTTTCGACTTTTCAATTGTTTCGAAAGAAAACCTATTAAATATTTGTTACGCGATCACAAGCCTTTTTTTCTTCACAAATGCATACTATTGTTTCGGACTTAGAGACAGTAAAGCAGAAATTTTGATTTAAAAATTAGATTAATTAAATTTGTTGAGGATATTAATGAAATAGTATACCAATTAAAGATATTTACCTTTAGAGAAATCTCACCTTCTTGCATTATATTATACCTTATTATGAAATCATATGAAAAGATAATTAAGTTAAATAAGGAAGAATAGTTCTCATGGAACAAGGGTTTGAATTTCGAAACTGTACCTGCTACGAGCGAGATCTTTTCAAAGGCAATCAATCCCATTTAAAGACATACGATCTTGTTGTGATTGGTTAATAAGGTCTATTCTTAGATTGATTGAATTTTTTGGTGAATATTGTATGTTAGGCTTATTTCCTGCATTTAGTAATTAGACCATACTAATGTTAAGGTATCCGACTGCTTTAAAATCGTCGGTTTTAATGAAATTATCAAAAACCTTTTTGTGACTTAATTCTGTAGCCAGTTTAACCAGCTTTCTAAAACAGTCTCACTTTTTACTCTACGTGAATTACAAATGGAGTTACAGCTGTTTCATTACCGAACTGTAAGTATTATTTTATGTTGCATGAAAACTTTAAATGTGTTTTCTGAGAAGTGATATTTTTGAGGAAAACTGTGGAACGTAACAATGATTTCTCAAAATTTTTTTCAAGTATTGATACGAAATTTTCTCAGATTGTTTTCTGTAATATGCTTGATGTTTTCCTCTAAAAACTAAGGTCAATTTTAAAATCAAGTATTATTTTTAAGTGCTTAAATATAACCAAAAAGCATTTTTTATGAAAAATTACCAGTTTAGTAACTGTGTTCAGCTATATCTCAAAACTATCTTGAAGTACAAGAAATATTTTAGAGCATAACACAGATAACTGTCATAAAAATGTACTCCTACAAGCATTTATGTATATTTGGAATACGATTTTGGCTATGGCTGTTAGCGTGAGGCAAATATTTTGGTCATTTTTCTTCAAATTTCTTAGTTTTTTTAAAAAAGTATTATTTTGAACGACGAATTTTACAATATTTTCATAGTTTTAAAACATATGCAGTTGAAAAATAACATTAAAATATATATATATAAGTTATTTTCCAAAAAAATGTTCCCGAACACAGTCGGATACCTTAACGATGCAAAAGAAAATATTTAATATATATATATATATATGTAGTTTAATTATTATTGATGATTTAATATAGTATATATAAATTATTTTAGTTATAATATTTTCACAATAAATGCGGAACTGTAATTCGTATTTAGCTTTTGGCAATTTTTGCTATGACTTTGAAGCAGTAAGCATTTAGTTAATTTCCTCGCTCTTTTCTTAATATATTTTGGAGATTTACTCCTATATTTGTTGTTTTTTTCCAACAATTGGCCCTCACAGAAAGTTGGCGTCTATAAATTTTGAAATAATGTGACATAATCGATTCCTCAGGTCGATTGGCATTTGATTATTGGAATTCCATATCTGGATTGGCTTTTTCATAGTAATAGTTTTTAATATTATTACCTTTCTGTATTTCATTGTGTGAATAATATTTAGTTATATAGTTTATTATATTTAATTTTAAAAGATGATTTAATAGGTGTATATGATGAAAATGTTAGTTGAGTTTTAATGGTTTATATATATATATATATATATATATATATATATATATATATATAT
>BGPR01001135.1:91798-117902 GCA_013235015.1 Araneus ventricosus
ATATATATATATATATATATATATATATATATATATATATATATAATCTTTTAATGAGTTTTTACATCTCCAAATTATTTCTTTTTGGTTCATTTAATCATTCTTTATTGTGTTTTAGAGTGAACAGAGGAGAAGTCCCTTTCCCCCCTTTAATTTCATAAAGCATTAGCTGTGCTTTATATGCAGCTTATTTAATATTCAAGTAATTTGTCCGAGAGAAGCGAGGACTTGTTTTAACTCGACCGTTCGCCATTTCGTCTTTTTATTGATAATTATTTGTTTACACAGTCACTGCCAGAAGTATTCTTCGATTTTATTTTCATTTGTCATGTATGTTCGTTAAAGTCATTAAAACGATGTATGTGTTAGGGCTTTTATTTTCCGATTTCCTTTGTAGATGGTGGCCGTTTTAATGTGACCGTATCATGTAATGATTATCTTTTTTAAATTATTTAACCGAACGGATCTCCATTCATAGTGAATCCAAAAATACCGATATTAGCAAATGACATTTAATTATAATTTTGTTAATACTGATAAAATCAGAAATGTGAATTATTTATATATTATTTTAATTAAATCATTTCCCTGTTAGCACAAAATAATCTAGAATATTCGTACGATGTCTTTACGATGCTATGCGGCACTCAGAATATCGTAGCAACATCGTAGAGATATCGAAAAATATCTTATGCTATTAGGGTTAGTTGTAATTTTGTGAATACTGATGAAAGCAAAGAATTGTGTAAGCAATTCACATTCGAAAAAAATATGGTTGAGCCTTTAAAGACTACGATCAAGTGTAGATCTTATATTTCTCTTTTCTGGATGTCTACTCTTCACAGAATAACAAATTACTTCTCCATAATCTTAAAATCGCTTTCGAGTTCTATTAATTCCATATAATTTTAATACAAGACAAACGAAAAACTATTTCGTTTTCAACCAAGATAAGAGAGTTAGTGTTAATTATTAGTATATCATCTATCATCTCCATTCAATATGATTTCTACATTCAGGTTCAATTTGAAAACGTGGCGAATCATTTTTCCAAATTTCTCTTTTGCCTTTTCCGAATTATATTATCTCCATTTGTCATATCTAAGTGTATTTGAAGAGAATATTTTTAAATGATATAAAATAATGCACATTTTCTCATATGTTCAGTTAATTGTCGTAAAGAAGAATACTTACTTTAAAGTCATTATTTTTGTATGCAGATTTAACAAACTTCAATGGGTATTTTAAATGAAATGGCACCGAAAGGATATAATACGGAATTCGAAGGAATTAAAGTCATTTTTTTGAAAAATGTAGATTCAAAATAAGATCAGATACAAAGAAAGTCCTTCATTTTCGTTTATTTTAGCATATTAGATAGGCATTCTATATAAGTAATCAAGAAATTTACATTATTATTTACATCAAAATTTAGTGAACAACACATTTAGATAATTGATTAATCATCAATTTTCATCCTGGCGTTATTTATGATAAATTGATTGTATTTTGCAAGCATTTTATGCTGAAAAAACCACAGCTTAAGAAGCAATAAACACAGTAAATAAAACTCCTTAATCTTGCCGAGAATTATATCATGCGATTATATTTTCATAAAAAATTTACCTAAGAAATTTTATGTACGGAAATTTAAATCTTATCAGCCTAGGTTGTGAATGATTATTGGCAAATATTTCCAAGAAAAAAGTTGTTGCTTTTTATTACAGTAACTTCTTATGACCCGAAAATCCTTTTTCCATTCAAGCCATTCATAAGAAGGATTGGATGAAAGAATAAAGGCAAAAATTTCCGAATTTTTTGTGTCCTTGTCATTAACAGACATTAACGGAAACCCCTGTCCCTTCCCCTCTGTAGATTTTTTTCATTCCTAGGTAACCCTAGGGTGGGGGGTGGATAATAATCTCATCCCCTTTTCCTCAACATATTCATTCTTTATACCACGAATGGATGAGGGAAATGTGTTTTTTTCTTGTAAGAAAATAATACTCTCGAGATAGAAAAGAAAAAAAAATCGTGGTAAAAAAAAAACGGAGAGAAAAAAGTAACAATCAAAAGAGAAGAAAGAAATATTCTGACAGAGATGAATTCGAAGGAAATATTTGTTTTTTGTTGGATTTCAGGAACTGAGATTATGACGGGTATTCTGGTTGTAGTACACTCGTAATCTACTCGTCAGATGCTACCGGGATTTGCTGTTGTTTATAGAGAAAACGAATAAAATAAGCATTTGTGGAGATGTTATTGTTTCTTGTAATAGAAAAAAAAAATCAATGCATCGATGAATTCCGGAAATTTATCAGTGGCCCCATTTTTGTCAAGAAATTATCAAATCTTCTCTTTTTGTTACTGATGTGCACCTTTAATACAGAATAACTATAACTTGCAGAACATCTTTTGATTGTTTAGTTTTAGTGCCTGTTTGAATTTCGGTTGTTTAGATAGTGGTATTCTTGCGGACATTTATTGTCACAGTGATCATGTTGTTATATTCATAAAATGAAATTAAATGTTTTTAAAATTTCTTTTTCCTAAATTGCATTCCTTAATGTGTTCAATAATAAATGGAAAGATTTCATTACTCATTTCTCAGTTTTTTCCCGAGATTGAATAAAAGAAAAGTCTAGCTTAATCATCCATTAGTCCATTAATTTTGATCTTTAACTTTCTAGCAGTCCGCGCGTATGCAGGAGATACTTATATCTTGCATCGTATTACATATTTATGTCGTGTTGTTTCACAAAAATAAATTCAGCTTTCATTTATGCATTTTGTATTTATTAGCTTTATACTAAACAAATATTATATAAATGAAATATGCACTTAAATTTATAACAGAACGATATAAGTATGTAATAAGATGCATAATATAAGCATCTCCTGCATGCCCGAGCCTGCTGGAGGGTTGAATGGTTGCAATTTATCTCACGTATATAAAATTTATCCTAAATCTATTCTTCATCTTGTTTTGAAAATTTACGACTATAAAAATTAGTTCTAATGAGAATGTTATTCAGAAGAAAAGACACAAGAAAAATCCAATTTTTGATGCTTTGAAAACAGATAGCAAATGCAGATTGCATTCGTATCTACTAGATATTGCGATTAAGGAGGGTAAATTTTGGGCCCTTCACGTAGATCACGCATGGATATTTATATTTCCCTCTTAAATGCGATGGAAATTTCAAACGCATTTATTTACAATCATTGGAAAACATGTTGGCCTCATTTAACCTATCAGCTCATGCCAGAACAGTTTGTTCTACCGATAATCTAAGCTCATCATCTAAGTAATTAATACATTGACTTAATGCTGGTTTAAGTGACATTGATTTTCTTGTTCACCATTCAGAAATTTCGAAAATACTAAGAGGTGTTTAAGGCGAGTCCCAAATTACACTGAAGAACCTCTTCCAAATAATTAAGAAGTCCTCCAAGTGTCGGAAGTAAATCGTTGGGCAGGTGGACTCGAGTTTTCGGTTTCGATGCATTATTTATTAATTATCGCCATTGAGGTTTCAAATAAACTCTTCTATTATTCTTCAGGGACCAGCATGTGAGTTCATTCTCTTGTATGAAAATGATGGAATGTTGTGTTCATGAGAACTTCTGCAACAATTATTTCTGGAATGAGGAAGAGAAGGTGGAGAACGATTTTATGGTTTACTTTACTTTGTTTTAGTTATATTAACGTCCCACTTTGAGAGCTATTTTGGTACTGATCTCGTAATTTTGAACCGCAGTCATATCACCAGACGACACCTGAGCTGGTACCTCCTCTCCAAATTTCCGCACCACACCAGCGGGTGTGCGTTTGGCCCCTTATATATGATTCAACATGTAACAGGACAACATACACGGAATATATTCTGGGGAATCGAATTTTGAACTTGGATCTCTCCAGACACGAAGCCAGTACCTTATCAATTGGGAAGAGTCTTATGGATCTGACCATTTAAGTCTATTTATTGGGTGAGATTCCCAATGTTGAGAGATAATAGGAACATGAAATGTCTTGAATGATCATTGGATCCCTGACCTTTTGATTTTTATCAGAGAGAATTTTATCGTAATAAAATGTTTCTCCATATTTCTAAGCGAGAGAGACTACACAAAATTAAGTTTGTATGATATATCAATAAAAGATTATACAAAGTTAGAAAAATCAGCGCCACTTGCTAGTGAACACAGAAATCGGAAATAAATTCAGATAAATGAACAAAATGCGTTTTATCATTAACAAAAAGAACACTTACGAAATAGACCGATATCGCAGGAGAAGCTCATGTTTGTTCTTACGAGCAATATAATTCTAGTTCAACAACACACTGTGCACAAAGTTTCCATACCACACTACAAACTTCAACTGTCCATCCTGCATCTTCATAACTCCATCTTTTTCTTTGGAGATGGAAGGTCTCGTTTCACCAGTTCAAAATTCAACTTTGCCTCCTCTTCAGCCCATCATCCCCTCATGAACTCAGAACTGCTTTAGTCGTTCTTTCAGGACTTGCTTCCAAGATCCACCGTGCTTCTCCTTCGAGTTCCATCAGCTAACTCTTCTTCAAACTCGAACTTATTAAAACATTGTGCGGTCCATTTTTCTGTTTTTGTGTACATTTTTATGTAATTTTTATTATTGTATTAATTTGTTTTTCATCTTTTTCCTTTCATTTTTTGTTTCTGGATGTATTTTTTACTCTTCGTATAGTTTTTCAATTACATTTAGTTTTTATTATTGTCCAGTTATTTCATGTATAACTGTGTAATTTTGTGTTTTTTCGAAGTTTTATTTTATTCTGCTTTACCAAAATATTTTTATGATGTATACCGCAATAGCAATCCTCCCTAATGCTCCTGTAAACATTTGTATACTTGTTGCGTTTTTAATTAGGAAGGGGTATAGAGAATTGTCAAGTTTTAAGAGATGTCACCCCTTCGGGTGTTGTGATTTTTCTTCCACTTCATGGCCATGGTTATAGTTGCAGGGGCACGGAGTTATGTTATGTTATGTTATGTTATGTTATGTTATGTTATGTTATGTTATGTTATGTTATGTTATGTTATGTTATGTTATGTTATGTTATGTGGAAGCACTTCACCCCTCGGCGGAAGATTTGATATGCGCAAGAGGCACATACTCATACACGGCGGATCATAAGTGGAATCGAATTTCTTTCTTTGCAAATCGAACGTTTTTCTATAAATCTGGGAAATGCTTTTGCAACATTGTAGAAATATAATATATGCAAAAATAAATACATTTTTTGGTATTTAATTACAAAAATTAAAGATTAGGATGCTGCAGTTAAAACTATTCGAGCAAGTGATCAGAAAGACTTAACATGAGGCATATAACAGCGAGAATTAAGGATGAACATTCTATAAGCATATCTACACCATGTACTAATAAATTTAAGATATGTATAAACACAAATGCATAAATATTTAATTTTGATTTTATCCTTTTCACCCTTTTATAAGTAAAATGTGGAGTAAAAGTAAAGTTCTTCGCCTCTTGATGTTATAAATGAAAAAGAAGTTGATGAATTTTGAAAAATGTAGATATCGGGACTGAATAAAATTAATTAAAATAATGAATAACTTTCCTTATGTATCAAGTTTATTCAGGTCATTATTTCAAAGATTATCTTCCTTTAATAATTCACTGGAAAGGTCACATTTTGCGCATAACCTGCGCCGATCCCACGATTAAATGGCATCCAATTTTAATAATAACTGTTCCTTCGAATACATTAAATAAAAAAAGAGCGAGGCAAATCTGAGCGGTTATTTTCATTGGGACTCGTGTCGCATAATGGGACCTGCCACGAAGATTAATACTGCGAACATTATTGCTCAACCTGAGCTCCTTATGATTTTAGGAATGTAGGAGGTGGGAACGTTAAAAATTCTTCCAAATAACCGGAAGTAATAAAGGTATTGTGTAGGCTATTTCCTTTCCTAGGACGATTATCATCTCAAACGTGTTTCTGTGAAGGAAACACTGATTAAAGACCTTAATATATACCAGGAGCGTGTGGTCGATCACTTCATCGTGTATATAAATTACAGGATGCAGGAAAGGCTTCGTATCCTGCAAAACAAGTGGGGCATTTTTGTTCTTTAATTTGAGAGATATTTTTTATGCTTACGTAAAAGAATGCAAGTCGGTCGTTAGATTTAAGGTTCAGTAATTCCTTGTAAATGTGGATTAGTATCTTTCCTAGAAGCGTTTTTGGTAATATTTTCATTCTCCCTTGAAATTTTAAATTAATATACGTGAGATACCAACATTGCTTGTTTCAGTTCCATACATTGAGTCGATATAGCTCATACAGGCCTCTAGGTATTACACAGGAAATATTTTAGTGTTACTTATTTTTTAACTAAATTTCCTTCCTATATTTTTTAAAAAAAATTCTGTTTATAAAATAAGTTGCGCTCACTAGTTTTAAAAGATTTATTTCGCAAAATATTTCCCACCAAATTTGTCAATTTTTAAGGTTGAAATAAGTTGTCACCAAATGTTTCGATGAAACAAAAACATAGATGATCCATTTTCTTATCGAAAACTGTCACGAGTGTTTTGGATTGATAAAGAAAGATATTTAAAACAAATTGCTGTTATCGAATAAGCTAAATTTATTTATTTTATTAAATTAATCTCCATCCCAAAGTCATTTTATTATACCATCACTAAAAACATTCTATTGGAGGATTAATAATAGCATATTAAAACTTCTAATAATTCATTTTTAAAGAAAATTATTTGAAACATCAAATTTTATATTACTAAGCATTAATGCAATATTTCGTATTATTCTGCTCTTATAACAGTTTTGAATAATCAGAAACTTCTAGCTTCATAAAGGATTATATCATATGCTATATAACAATTTTAAAGTTCATATATACGTATGTTACATAAAATTGTACGAAAGAGAATTATTATGGGAATCTTTTGTTTAATGGGCGGTACAGTTCTTTTTACAGTAGATTTTTTCATCTGCGTTCAAACAAATAAAAATGCTACATCACCTTTGAGTCCACGGCTTAATTCTCTTCACGAAACTTACGTGAAGCAATTCCAATCATATTTTATAAAGATTTACTCATCTACCTTTTTCATTAACTTCACGTGCAATGCTTCTACTGCATGCTAATGAGAAATATCAATAGTATCGAATTTTATAATCTGCCGAGGAAGTCATTTTCTGTTCGTAACCAATATACTTATTTTAAAATCATATTTTGCTTTTCATCATCCTATAATTTAAAGGATATCAGTATAGGAAACAGAACAGCCATAAAACAAATTAATTTTCTAAAAGAAATGCGCATTATTATGTCCGTCTTTAAGTTCTTTTATTGTAAATATTAACGCTATTTTCAGAATTATGAATTATAAGAAGCACACCTTTTTAATTAGAGCTGTTTTCGACAACTTTCAGCGGTTAGGATAACTAAATGAAAATATCATTGCTACTGCCGCAAATTCTAGTAAATTAGAACACAATACCTGGCTTTAAATCTTAATCATATATATTGTAAACTGCACGCAGAGAATTATCTTTTCTTTCTCATCTGCATAATGGAAAATATTTGCATTGTACTGTATAATTCTTGGATTGTTTAATTATTTCCATTGACAATTTTATTCTGAAAATATGTTGAAACACTGAATCATTTGATGCGTTGTTGCGTAAAAAAGCACACATATCAAAAGTAATTTCAACAAAGAATTTTTCGCACTCATGCTTCTATTCCATAAACAAACGGAGAAAATTTCGCACAGACAATTGAAACATCACGATTTGTGAAAATAAACAGGAAACATGGATAGCTGGTGAAAACAGGATGTTATGATGGATGATCGTAAAATCGAAGCAAGACAAAACCAGTAGGATCTAAAAAAATTTGAATTTTGCACATCTTTTCCATCTTTTTGCTCCGAACTCCCCAAGTGAATCTTTTCTAGCTGCTTTTTGTGATAGGGGTTTGCTTTTCTTAATTTTTGTAGCTTTACTTCCTTGTTGTGAATTCTGAGACAGAAGTTTCCTTGCGTAAAGAAAAAGAAAAATTGAAAGAAAATGTACGTATATGCAACTTAGTCTGTTGGGTGATTTTCTGGAAGGAGAAACTTCCAGAATTTTGGCTATAAGAACTATACTCCTGCATAAGAACGATGAAGGGATGTTGTTTTTCAAGAATATGTAGGCGTTTATTCAGAAATATGTAAATGCATGTTCCTTCAGTACATGTAGTAAGTTAGAAATTTTATTTTACAATAAAACTTTATAGACGGTGTTTCGACTTTAAAAATTGGCGCGTGGTAAAAATATAGTTAACTTCAAGGGTATGGTATAACAAATGTAGTATAATAGTGGGAAATTCGCAGCATTTATAGTGTTAATTATCAAATGTCATTCAGAACTGGAGTTTTTAAAAAACTATTATGTAGTATAATTTACATGTAGTATAATTTTCTGTACAATCTTTTTTTAAATGTTCTGTGCAATAACATAGGTTTTACCATTAAAATATATCTTCTTAACAGTTTACAGGAGAATGTTTCCAACTGGGAACATCGAATTGAAAATTCATTTAAAACTAAAATATCGTTCATATTGTTCCGAAAGAAATATCATTATAATTGAAATTAAGTTTGATTTTTTGATAAACAAATTATGTTTGATATTTTGATAAACAAATTATGTTCGATATTTTGATAAACAAATTATGTTTCAGATATAAAATGGGCAATGTACAGAAATTTTTATGGCTTTTTTTACAATTTGATATGTGTGTAGCATAAAAATTCCTAAAAAAATGAAAAAAGATACAAAATTTCTAAATATCGTATTTTCGCATTTATAAAAATTCGAATTTATATAAATGAAAAACACATTGTCTATAATTCTTTAAAATTCCATATCCCGAATTGGGACTATTGCTTGAAATGAGTAATTTCTCTATTGTGAGTTTCTATTGAAAGGAAATTGCAAAGGCCAATTCTCAAAGGAAATGAAATCCCCTTCTGTTCTTAATAGGTTAATGCTTTAGTTTTGGTGAAGAAAAAAATTAATTTTTTCTGTAATCTGGGGGTAATTTTAAATATGTCGGATAAGCATTTATGCGCCGCCGGAATGATAATTCTGTAGTGATTGTTTATTTTAATTAATATTTTCATCTCCCAATCCAGATAATTAAAAGATATTTTCATGAACAGAAGAACTTTGTACGCGTAGAACAATGAAATTGGATTCAGAAATATAATTTTGGGCTAGGTGGGGTTTATCAGTTGTATAAAATGGAGAAATTTCCGTCACAACTTCGCAAAAAGAAATGGTCGTTTAATTTATTTGCAAATGTACAAAATATTGTTGTTGTTTCTGAATGGCTGGTACATACAGCAATTCACGGGGAACATAACCAACTCACTCATATGGAGTTCCGTATAGAAGTCACAATTATCCTTTTAGTACGAACTGGGGCAACACTCATATGGAGTTCCGTCTAGAAGTCACAATTATCCTTTTAGTACGAACTGAGGCAAAAAAGGAGGGACCTCAAACACGACCAAAAGTTACCGATTGTATATCGTAGCTGGAAAGTGATAGTCATTACCTTATTGTAAGAACTCGGGTAAATATGACTAATTTGGAGAAAATTCATGATTACAGCACAATAAAGACTAAAAAGAGTATTGCAATTGAACTTCTTCCCAGAGTGCCATAGGATACAGTAATAAAGTTTCATTTTTTGCACTTTTTTGTGTAAATATATTTTTTATTCATTTCAACTCACAAATTTTCGATTGAATTCCTATCTCTGCTTAGTTATAAAAATATTTTTTACTATACTTTGCTTATTAAAAAATCAGTCTGATCATCACTGTTTTCCATTTTAATGTCCAGTGTAATGATCTTAATCAGAAGTGGCCAATATTCCTAATTGGGAACATTATAAAATACATATATAAAAATTTTTTATTCATATTTTAATGATTGAAATCTGTAAACTAAATCATTAGAAGGTGAAATATGCAAAAGTAGTTAAAAAATAATCTGAATCTGAATTCGGTCTACAAACGGTTAAATGAGCACCCAGTAATTCGGCGCTTTTGTTAATCCGGCCGTCCTCTGGTTTGATATCTGACGTATTACAGAGAGACTATCGCATTTTAAAAGGAAATGGAAAAATAAAACCTATGCATTTCCAGTTTTCTGTTCAATTAAAAAATATCAAAACAGATATGTGATAGCATTCCCCCAACATTTATCTAGTGATATCCTTAAAAAGCCTATTCTCGATTTATAAATTTATTTCCGGATATAAAATCAAAAGGAAATGCATAACTGAAACCATTGAAGCTTATTTAAAAAATATGATTTTTAAATAATTTGTTGGAAGCCTTTGTTAAAATTAAAAGCAGTTCATTACGAATAATAATGCAATAATTTTCAATAGAAATGTACTAGCAAAAATATAAAAAGAAATTGTGTAATATATGTAATATTTATGTTAATATTGATTTTCATAAGGACAAAAAACTTACGGTAGAATCACATCGTAAGAGTTCACAAACGATAAGATCTAATAATTGAAACTTTTAAAGCCAATTTTAAATAAATTTAAATCCTAACAAAAAGGTAAAATTGGAAAAAGAATATTAATAATTATATAGTTTCTACCATGTTGCAGTAGTGAATTTTCAAATACTTTGTTATTTCAAGAAGGTATTTGAAATAAAATTCGGCATTTCATGAACGATTTCTATGTTTCCGGAAGTAGAGTAAAAAGGAAACTAAAATTCCCGAAACGTTCAGCCTTCAAGGTTAAATAAGACAAAAAAAAACAATTCTAATATTACTTCAAACATAGGAGGGAAAATACAATAAAGTGCATGAGGATTTCAAATTTCTCATTAACATAAACTCATTAACAAACAAAATAATTTCCTGAAAATTTATGAAGCGAATATTGGGTGTCCGAGAAAGATATTTCTATATTCATACCAAAATACGAAAAGGTGCAGTGAAATGCAGTTTGCGGCAAACAGTGAAAAAATCTAGCAGTTTTCCTTCTACAACCAATAGTCTAAAGAAGATGACGATAATTATTTACCAGCTGAAATAAGAAACAAAATTGGCGACCGCTCAGGAGAAAATGAAGTCTGTAGTGTTTTCAGCGGAAGCACGAAAACTCCAAAAACCATGCGAAGAAAGTTTCGCTTGCTGTGCCACAAAAGTCCGGCAAGTGTCCTTGGCGGTAATTACTCACCAGATGAAATAAGAAACAAAATTGGCGACCGCTCAGGAGAAATTGAAGTGTGTATTGTGTGCTTGATATGTCATAGAAGTCTGGCTATTGGGCTTGGTGGTAATTACTTACCAGATGCAATAAGAAACAAAACTGGCGATGTCTCAGGAGAAAGCGAAGTGTATTGTGTGCTTGATATGTCATAGAAGTCTGGCAAGTGGGCTTGGAGGTAATTACTTACCAGATGCAATAAGAAACAAATTTGGCGACCGGTCAGGAGGAAGAGAAGTGTGTATTGTGTTCTTGATGTGTGATAGAAGTCCAGCAAGTGTGCTTGGAGGTAATTACTTACCAGATTCAATAAGAAACAAAATTGGCGATCTCTCCGGAGAAAGCGAAGTACGTATTGTGTTTAGCGAAACAAGAAAAAAAAAAGTTTCGCTTGATGTGTCATAGAAGTCCGCCAAGTGTGCTTATAATTTACACTTGTATGCAGAAGTTTAAATACATGGTAACTTAGAGCTACACTTAATATTCTGCAAAAAAAATCTTCATTCGTTTCCGCAAAAAGATTCTTCCTTCTTAGATAAAGATTTCTTCATTATTTTTTCGTAAAATGCAGTTCATGTCATATTTTTGCATTTTGGTTGTTAATGTATAGAATAGTAAAGATATTTCTCGGATTTCCTGTATTTAGTGCCAATAAAAATCCCTTTTATTATCATCTGCAGATACTTCTGAATGCTCTATTCACATCCGATCAGCTAAACTTTTCTCTCCAATCCCATTACAGTTCATTCATTCCCGACATCTCTTAAAATAAAATGTTGCCCATATCCCACTTAGGTCTCTCGCACAAGGCGACGCGAAAAGGAGGAATCGTAATTGAAAAATCCCGAAGAATCTCCGGACACACGACGTATTTATCGTTCTAGATGTGTCTCCTCCACTCCTAGATTTCGTTCCTGGTGCTGATGAAGAAGTATGATAGAGGAGCTCCATCTTCGAAGAAGAGTGAGAAAAAGAAGTGGGTGGTCGGTGAATAGGAAACACCAAACGAAAGAGCGAGGAAAGTTCGGAGGAGGATCTAATAATTGAAGCGATTGTGAGGAAGATGACGGATGTCACTTGGAGATGGGATGGTGGTAGTTGGAAACGTTTTTCCTTTTTTCTTTCAGGGGATTCTCCTTATTTTGATGTACAATTCAAAGGGAATTTGTGTTTTTCTTTTTGCATGAGGAAAATATCGTCTTGTTCGATATACTTGTTAGATAGTAAATGTGTAGAATTTATACTTCGGAGGTTATGATTTTTCATGGGATGCTGTGGTTTGGATGGAAATTATTGGTTGATTTTGGAATAATATTTCTTATACGATGATATATGCGAAACGAATCTGAAATTGCAAAACCGAATATTTGAAGATGAAAATAACGTTATATTTGGAACATATGTCATATATTTATTTTTTTCTTCCATTATATGAGGGAAATTTTGTCAAACGACTTGACCTGAGAAAAACAATAAGATAAAGAGTGCTGCCATGTGAAGATATTATATTGTGAGACTTCCTCATAATTTGAGTTTTAGAGTATTAAACGATAGAAGTTTGATCTATTCATCTGTAATTATGGTTAGCATCCCACATCATTAGGCTCTGAACCTGAAACTCTCTATTCCAGCGAAATTTTGTGATAAGACTTTTTGAAAACTTGTTTTAAAAAGATAATAATATATTATTTTCCACGATGTCAAATTTTTGATAGAAAAATATTTTAGTATCCTAATAAGCTAATAAAGACTTGCTTTTCAAAAACCATTTTTATTTCTATTATTTTCAACATCTGAGTATTTAATATTTTTCAGAATTCATTATTATAACTTTTATAATATATAGTATCGAAATTTCTGAAAATCGCTACCAGATTGCATCTTTTGCATTGAACTGAGAAAATTAAGCAAATTATTGATAATGAAATACTGAGAATATTAAAACACTGTATTGCTTTCGGAAAGACATCACAATACCAAATTTTAAACCTCAGGCACATCAATAAATGAATGAAACATTGACAACAAAATCCAATATTGTGAAACATTAAGAATGTCAAGTGAAATAAAAATGCGTAAAAATACCTTAAAATTAATTTTGACAGTAAATAAAATGACGTAGACGTTACGAAAGAAATAATCTATATTCTTACTGGAATAAATTCAACTTTTCTTTAAGATTCCAAATTTACATTTATAAACAATGTTCATGGTAGTAACTTTTGTAATAAAACTTGAAAAATTGGTAAGAGTGAAAGTTAATATATTATTTTCTCGTTGCAATTTTTAAAATAAAAATTAGGATTTTCTACATCTTAGCTTTATAAAAAAACATTTATTTTCATTATTTTCCACTTTTAAATCCTTAATATTAATTATTAATTGAATTTCACCATTCTTTATTATAATTATTACGAAATCTTGTAATAAATGTTTCTCAAAATCCACTGACAAATAACGCCTTTTGAAATTATATTAGAACCGAAGAATTTCAGCTATTAACTGAAAATTTAGTGCTGATACCATTAAAATATCTTACTGTCTTAGGGGACGCATAAGTGTTCAAACTTTTCGAATTCTAGCACACCGAGATGATAAAAGAAATTCTGTTACAAAATTCAATTTTCATAAACATGGAACAAGTCATGAAAAAAGTGTTCGAGATTAAAATTCATAATTAATGTAGTTGAAACAGCTTGTATTTAATTGAAAAAAGAAATATAACTTGCATTTGACATTTCAGAATTCTCATTTTTAAACAACATCCATGCAACAACATGTTGCTTTTTCATACGAAAATGGAATTATTCATTTCTAAAGTAAACAACCAATCGTTTATTCTCACCCCCAACAATTTAGAGCGATGCAATGAAGAAGAGAAAATAACAAAACTGAAGCAAAGCTTTAATTCAATTAAAACGAGCAATAAACTTTCGTCTGCGTTTTCCAAGCACGATACAAACAACGAAATGATTCAGTTCGGAAAGGAAACTTCTGATTAGAAAGTTATCGTCCAAAGCCAGAATGTTCTTCTGATTCCATCTCTCCATAGAAATGAAGTTCAAACTTTCTGGAAGGATAAAACAGATTTATTAGGTATCAGATTTAATAGAAACGTGAGCTTCACAAATTGCGTCGTCTTCTTTGCGAAAGAGTAAATATTTTCGCCTTCAATGGGGGATAATTAACCATATCCGTATTTCTTTATCTTCATAAAGTTTATTTCAAAACACGAGTCTATTTGCTCATAATCACAGCATGTATTGAACACGGCCATATTCTTAATTACAAATCATTTAAGCTCCCATCACTGAACTTCTGGTATTTGTCTTGATTGAAAGTGTTGAAATGACATTTATGAAGAATGAGGTAAATATAAGATGTGTTAAAGTTACTTTATTGCTCTTAAGTAAAGTCCAGCGGAAAAAACAATATACTGGAAAAGATAATCGGAATTTTCGGAAAATTGTTTCTAGCAAACATTATTTAACTTCATGTTTAACTGACCACAGTTTCAAAAGTAAACAAATTTTTAAGACAATTTTTTGCCAACTTGATTATACAGGTAAACTACATTGGTGGACAAATGCTAAGGACAATTTTTAAGATGAGAAAAATTCAGACTTAATAGAAACACAATGGTTCGCAATCAGTTACGGAGAATCGTGGGATATACAATCGTCGGAACTCACATTTTAGTGAAGATTCGGTCACTAGGACATTTAAGGGACCGTCTACAAATTGATGAAGGCGAAAATTATTTTTGTCCACACCGTTTCCCAGAACGCTGATAATGAGTTGAAATTTTCATCAATGATTTTGTTTGATGTGCATTTTCGTAAAAATAGGAAAAATATTCGTGAAAATATAAAGGTTTCTTTAAAACATCCCTAATTTTTCCACATGTTTTTGCTTATAACATGCGGAGTTTTCAACCAAATTTAACGAAACTTACATAATACTTGTCAATATGTAAAAAAAGATTTCTATGAAAATGTGAAGCAAATAATTTGAATATTCTGGAATAGGAGTATTTTTCGTAAATAATTTTTTACTGTAAAACTGCGAAACGTAGCGAAATTTTTCTTTCATAACTGCAAAGACAGACATATTGGACAACTTATATAAAAATTCCAGTTTAATACTCTTAACATTCAGAAAGATATTGGCATTGCAGGTAAATTTCAGTACACTCTAACAGAAGCTAAATGATAAGGTTCCATGCACTAGCTGAAATTTTTTTAACTTGAATCTTCGAATAGTTATCATCGAAATACAATTGAAATTATGTACTCAATTTATTAATATACATGAGTATTCAGGATATTCAACTTCCATAAAATTCAATATCACTGTTCGAAGATTCAATTTTAAAAAATACCAATTTGTGCAAGAACCCTTATCATTTAGCTTCCTTCAGTGTTTACCTAAATTCCTCTCACCGCAATGCCGATATCTTTCTGAATATTAACGATATTGAACTGGAATTTTTATAAAAATTCCCTATATATCTTTCTTTGGAGTTATGAACGAAAATTTTCCATACATTCGCACATGCGCAGTAAAAAATTATTTACTACAAATACTCTTATTTCCTGTAATATTCAAATTATTTCATTCAACTTTTAATATACTGTTTCTTTTACATTTTCAAATATTTCTGTGAGTTTCGTACAATTTGGTTGAAAACTCAGCATGTTATTAAACATGTTGTTACAGTAAACAGCATGTTAGTAAAACACATGCGGAAATTTTTTGCATGCGGATTTTTCAAAGAAACATTTCTATCTTCACTAATATTTTTGCTATTTTTACGAAAATGCATGTAAACATTATGCACATCAAACAAAACCATTGATGAAAGTTTCAATTGATTATAAGCTTCCTGGGAAAAGGGATGAGCCCAAATTATTTTCGTCTTCATGAATTTGTGGACGGTCCCTAAAGGCCCTAGTGACCGAATCTTCACGGTAAAACACAGGTAGCACAACATGTTGTCCGATATTGTACGATATTATATAATATTAAATGATATTGTACAATATTATACAATATTGTTCAATATCGTACAATATTATACAATATTGTACAATACGTATATTATACAATATTGCGAATATTGTTCAATATCATACAATTTTGTACAATATTATACAATATTGCGAATATTGTTCAATATTGTACAATATTATACAATATTGCGAATATTGTTCAATATCGTACAATATTGTACAGTATCTTGTGCTACTAGGGAAGGTGAGTTCCGACGATTGCATGCTCCACAATTCTCCGTAACTGATTGCTAACCATTGTATTCCTATTAAGTCCAAATTTTTTGAAATCTTAAAAATGGTCCAAAAGTGTATTTTCGAATAGCTATTCAATGTGTTTTGACAAGGCCACTAACTATATAAGTCTAGAAACCTAACGCGATGCATATTCTACGCAGCACAGTTTGCTAGAAAAACAGGGAGGAAAAATTTGGCGTTACATCTTAGGAATTAGAATAGTTATTATGCGCTAACTAATTCCTTAGTTAGCACATAAGAAATTAGCTTTATTGGAAATTAGACGCCTTTGTTGACCAGCTAATTCACCTGGAATAATGATATTGTTTAATTTCAGTTTAATCTTTCATGCATAACTTAATATTAAAATCTCCCGAAACATATTTTCAAACTTAAAATATTTATAGATATTATGGCAATGTTATTTTTGTAACCTTATGCCATTTTTCATGTTACTTTAGGAGAATTTAAATTAAATTATTGTGATATTGACTGTTTGATTGATATTTGATACTTGATTGTAATACTTGTTGTACCTTGGACTGCTTGCCCTTTTTGTAACCTGCAGGGCCATTGGCTATCCTTATATTGGGTGGGCTGCTTCTCGGCGGCCTCTCTTATCCTTATGGCTTCGGCTGGGGCGGAGTCTACATGCATGTAAGACAAGTGACATGCATGCACTGTTCATTCTGTACATGAACATCTCTAGAGGAGTCAAGCCAGATGACGTGACACTTGCATGAAAAACGTAAAGCGGGCATTTACCGCTGTACAATTCCGATATTTTTGGAACAAGGTAAGGGAAAACATTTCGTTAGTGTGAGAAACCGATGAAAATTGGAGCAAATGGATTGGATGTTTATGTTTGGAATTCCGAATAGATTGAAGAATGATTGGAATGGCCGGATGTCCTTTTGAGGACCTTGCTGCGAGGGTAGCGGTGAAACAAAGATTCTGCCTAGATTGGGCTCCGCGGCGAGGCTAGATCATGTTGAAAGTAAAATCGGAAATCCGCTATGTGGGGGAGAAGGAGCATGAGTGGGAGTAACTCTGTGACTTAGAACCTTCTCAAACAAGGTGCATCGAAACAAACTTAGGAGCCTCCGTGAATGACGTGCCTAATCTTTCGACTTGAACGTGTGGAAAAAAAAACAGTCTTGGGACAAATGACATAGAATAGCCTTCTCGTGAATGCTCAGCTTAACTGTCTACGTCATCTAACATCTATCTGAGCGCTGTCTTAAGCGGTTTTATCACTTTACTTCCTTATTCACCCTATGTAAAATGAGCAGTTCAATTTAACATTATATCGTGGCATCCCTTTTTTACATCCATTTTTTGAGCACTTCTGCCTATTAGCTGGATTGAAGCATACGGGCAAAAATTTAAATATCAAGTTTAACCTTTCAGCATATCGGATATATTAATCAACATCCGAGAAAGCTTTGTTAATATATTCTACCAATAGTTTAATAAAATAAAGTAAGGAAATAAAAATTCATTTTTGCATTCAAAAGGATATGAAATCCCATGAAGAATCTTAATTCCTTAGAACTATTCATCCTTCAACCCTTGAAGAAAAACATGCGAATATGTATTTCTTGAAACAATATAAACGCCTTAAATTTCATTACAACAATGAAATGTTAGGTTGCAAAATAGATACAGAAATATATTTAAAAAATGACAAAATTCAGGAAACAAATGGCACGATAGATAAATTGTTATAATTGAAAAGATAATTTTTTTGAATCTCAAGGTGGTATAAAATTAATTTTTGGCAATATTTCCAGAAGTTAGAGACGAAATTTTGACTAATTTATAGTTATTTATGTGGGTGTCCATTAAAGTAGGTAGGTCCATTAGGTAACTAGTCCAATTACTTTAGCAATTATTTATTATGTTTACGTTGAACACGAACAAGTTTTCAAGTTTAATTTCAGAAGATGAAACAAAACATAAAGAGAGAAATTAACAAAAACAACGCATGGGTCACTCACTTGGCCCTTACTAAATACTCACAGCTCCAGAGGCCGCTGCTTCTGCTGCCAGACACACTGGAATACAGTTAATAAGTGTGACAAGTGCGACTACAATAATGTTTTGAAAAAACGCTGTGAGGTGCACATTCCCACCCTCCTAAAATTTCATCAAAAGTTCAGACACAACGTATTTCATTCACTCTTCTCACTCAATAAGTACTGGAATATGTCTATTCAGTGAAAAGTAAGTAAAATTGATTCTGCTGGAAACAAGAGACTTCCTCAGTTCTCATTATCTAAAGAAAATGAAGGAGAAGATAAAGTCAAAAGTGGGGATTCAGTTTCGGAATGAAGCAGAATTACTACTAGGTCAAGCAAAAAATCATCTGACACTTATCATTTGAATAGTACACAACCAAGGTAGATAATGAAGAAGAGCGCCAATTCTCCACAAAGTTCCCTTTCTTCTCCATGCATTTAGTCCAGGGGTCCACAAGTCTCAATGGGCCTCTAGCAACGCCTCTTTTTAGAGTCCCCAGAGGAAATCCATTTAGCGGTAAATCAGGAGTACCAGTTGAAGGAAGGTGAGGCATTTCTGTTCATTTAGACTGTCTGGTAAAAGATAGGGGCCAATTAAATGGTCGTGGATAATCCATGAAAGCGCCCTCTCGCGTTAAGCCGCTTGCTTTCCGACTCCACAATGCATAGTGAACGTTGTTTATTTTGTCATGTTTTATCTCCCCTTGAAGTTATGACCATTTGTTTAGCTATACTATGTATATTATATAATATAACTTCAGGGTAGCATTTTTATATCGCGGACTCTCTTTTCCTCTTCTGATTCTCAAGGAAATGAAACATAAAATATCGTTCTTAAAATGGTCATTCATGGCAATTCATATTATGGTTAATAATGCAGACTGCCCCGAGTTAAACCAAACTGGACATGGGAGAGGAGAAACCGAAAAGCATTAGTATATTCGTTCCTGCTATGGTTTTTGTTTGTGGAAAAATTTACTTGAACTGATGCAGACAAGGCACCAGTTTACCAGAACAATCCATGAAATCCTGACAGAAAATATGCGCAATGCCATCGTTAGTATCCAAGAGCACAAGTTATAGAAAGTCGCAATGAGTGTGATTCATCTGGACAAACTATGCCTGGACTATGGAGGTCAACATTTCTAGCAGTACCTATAAAGATGTAGGAAACCACCTAAGCAGGTTTTGTATATGATTTTCTTATTTAAAGTCGCTTTACATTTAATGTCTTCTTCGCTTGCTTTGGGTTTTGTAGATCTTGGGGCATCCTCAATTTTGAAGGACAGATAAGAAATGAAGTATTAACAAAAGAAAAACATTTTAAAGGTGATTAAATATCAGGGATATTTGTTTTCTTCCTAAAAGATATGTTCTTAAGTTTAATAATTGTTATTTTTTCTGATAATAGAATTCCATTTTAATAGAAGTGTATTATGATGAAAAAGTCAATTAAGATAAATAATTGGAAAAAAATCTCATTCTTCGTTTTCACGTAAATAAAGTTTAGCACACGAAAAGAATTCATACATCTGACATTCAACTGAATACTAAGTGGTTTTGTAATATACATTTAAATAGACTATATTATAGAATTTAATATAGAGAAATGTTTTGCTAATGAAAGTTTCTTCGTTACTTAATTCTCGACGCAATGAAATGTTTTGCATTATACTTTTACTAATATTTTCAGTAAAACAGAACATGTTTATTTCATCCTGTGCAAAAGTATGGTATCTTGTGAAGGTAATTTTCGAAAAGTTGCATATGAATTTAATTATCTGAATTAAATTGTTATTCTTCAAATAATAAAATCAGATAGCTATCCATACAGAAAATTTCCTTTTATAAACTTATCTAACCATCAATAACTACAAACGTTTCAGTAAAAAATTGATTCACCAGTCTCTTCAGATAATTAAATTATATGAATAAAGTAAACTGTCGCATACTTTCAAGTTTCTCTATCGTCCTCCTCTGAAAGTAAAACCATATCAAAATTTCGATGAATTAAAGTGTTCTGCTTCCTTCAGAATGTTTAGAGCTCTTATAATTGTAAACATTTCGGTAACAAAAAGCGTTTAAAAATAAATCAATTTACAAGGCACTGCAAATAAATTAAATTAGACAAACAATGAACGTGAAATGTTTTTCAAAAAATGTCGAAGTTTTTTACAAAGAGTAGAAATCTCTGTTTGTTCTGATGATAACCTTTCTCTGAAAAATCTCTCCAGATTATAATAACTACAAGTGTTTCAGTAAAACCTTCATTTACAAGACACTTCAGATAAATTAAATTGCATGGGAATAGGACAAGATCGAATCCATTACAAGATTCCAATCGTAATTTTGCAATCAAAAGTCTATATTTTTACTGAACAATTTCTCTTTCCCGGAATCCTCTGCAGACATGCAGAATAATTATAAGCTGTCACACTTCAGTAACCAGAAATAATTTAATAAAAGATAGATGATTTCATCAGGCTAACATAGAAAATAAAATGTTTAAAACAATTACAATTGTTCTTCTGTAGAAAGCAAAAGTAGAAAACTTTTCTGACTGAAAAAGTTTTCTTTCCCAAATAACTCTTCAGACCTGTATAATATCTATAAACTCCCTACACATAAAAGCGTTTCATAACCGCAAATAATTTAATAAAAGGTTGATTTACAAATACAGCTAAATAAATTTAATAAGAAAAACATAGAATACAAAATGTTTAATAGAATTTCAATTGTTCTTCTGTAGAAAGCAAAACTAGAGAACTTTTCTGACTGAAGAAGCTTTCTTTCCCAAATAACTCTTCAGATCTGTATAATATCTATAAAATACCTACACATAAAAGCGTTTCATAACCGTAAATAATTTAATAAAGTTTGATTTAAAAAAAGAGTTAAATAAATTCATTCAAACGAACATAGAATACTAAATGTTTAAGAGAATTTTAATTGTTCTTCTGTAGAAAGCCAAACTAGAGAACTTTTCTGACTGAAGAAACTTTCTTTGCCAAATAACTCTTCAGATCTCTATAATATATATAAAATACCTACACATAAAAGCGTTTCATAACCGCAAATAATTTAATAAAGTTTGATTTAAAAGAAGAGTTAAATAAATTCATTCAAACGAACATAGAATACAAGATGTTTAATAGAATTTCGATTGTTCTTCTGTAGAAAGCAAAACTAGAGAACTTTTCTGACTGAAGAAGTTTTCTTTCCCAAATAACTCTTCAGACCTGTATAATATCTATAAACTCCCTACACATAAAAGTGTTTCATAACCGCAAATATTTTAATAAAATTTGATTTAGAAAAAGAGTTAAATAAATTTATTCAAACGAACATAGAATACTAAATGTTTAAGAGAATTTCAATTGTTCTTCTACTGAAAGAAAAACCAGGTAACTATTCTGATTGAAAAACTTCTCCTTATTCAGACCAACCATAACTGAAACACCACACAGCACGGAACAGTTTAGTAAAGCATTATGTAATGGGAAGATGCGATGCAGAAGGGATTTCCAGGCCAGACGCTCTACACCGCCTGAGCCTCCCAAATCTCCCCTTAAGTCTGCTCAAAGCACCTTCCTCAACCCCCACCAAGAGATCCTCCTCCAAAACCCTCGATGGCTTTTTCCCATTTCTACGCCTGAAATAAAATCCCTCTTTGGTAAACACAAAGGAATTTTTTGAAATGAAGAGGCAACTTCGAAAAAGTGATTTATATTTGAAATCTCTGAACTGCTGCGGATGGGAGAGGAACGCCGCTGCCTGCTTGGATAACTCATTTGAATAACAAAAGGAAAATCGTATCAATTCACTCTTAGCGGCGGGAAGGAAAGTGAAAAAAGCAGGCTGGAAGCTCATTTATAGGCACCAGATCAAGCCGGGATCTCGATGGGCCGCACGTTAGTCAAAGGAAAGGTCTTTAGGACAGATTAATGGTTCTGGCCGGTGGTAACTGCAACTGTGGCTGTTAACACGCATTGAGGACGCTTAATATTTGTTTGGAATGAAATAAAAGGAATCTGGACTAATTCTTAGAAACGGGTATTAATGTAAATGTGAGTAGGTTTTGAATTAGTGAAACTGAATTCAAAGTAGGCTTTTAGCTGCCTTGGGGACTTACAGCGAGGTCATTGTAATGAATGTTTCAGTTTAACGACAATGCTATTACACTTATTAGGGGCAATTTATAGTATGTTACGATATAAATTAAAGTCTCCTTGATAGAAATGATTTATTTTCTCTGAAAAGTAGTTTTATGAAAATAAATATGATGCTATGTATAAGTGTTTCTTTATTTAAGATAAAATTCAAATTTTCAAAGGTGTATCGTTTCAGTAGCTACTTGTGATTAATTGCTAGTAGTATTCACATAAGCATGCTGAAAAAGAAACTATGTATAATTAGCCATCGAGTTTGTTCACCTTTAACAGTTGAGATCAGTTATTTTATTCTTAAAAATAAATATAACTGTCATGAATTTCCAAGGCAAATAAATTACTCTGATTGAATAAAAAGACAATAGCGGTATAAAATAATAAAAAATCAAGACATTATATGAAGTATCGTTTACAAGGCTATAAGTTATATAAATAATGCGAATAAATTGTGAACTAAATTTATGATTTATTGAATGTAGCTTAGTGATTCCTGGGAAAATATTCCTTGTGAGCCAAAAAGTATTTTAATATTTACTATCCATTTATTAGGAAGAAGTTCACAATCTACTAACATCAAGAATCGATAATATATATATAATAATTCAAACATTTGTTTTTGTTTTATGATGCAATTAACTTATTATTTTAAATCGTTATTGAAAGAAATTTGGAAGCTCAAATTCAAAAGCAAATTTTTAAGAGATTGAAATTCAAAAATGAATTTTCTTCTTTCGTCTCAAGGGTAAACTATTGGCCGATTTACAGTTCTTCAACATATAAACATTAGCAGAAAATTTCACGAAACTGAATTTATTTCAAACCTCTGCTAAAGTTATTTAAATTAGCCTGTTTCACTGAACCTATTATTTTTTGAAAACAGAGTACTTTCTATTGGAACTTATTCCTACGTTCTAGGTATCTAATAATCCACAGTATAATTTATTGCTATTATTAAGAATATTATACCTAGTTCTTATCATTGAACAATAATATTTATTTCTAAACAAATATTAGCAACACCAAGTCAAAATCCTATAATTAATGCTAAAACATCAGAACAGTTTTTAAAAAAATACTTCTTAGAATTTACTGCGAAAACTTAAGTAATTAAAAATTTCTCTCCAAGGTTTTAATCAAGGGTTCTCAAATAATCTTTCGACACCTTATATAAACTTCATTCTTTGCAAAACAAACCATTTCAGCGCCTTCAATCAAGTCAAATAGCAGCCGTTTAGTGACGGAGCTGAAATATATTTTAATTAAGAATATGGCCGTTTTCGACACATGCAGTGGGTCGGAGCAAACAGACTAGCACTTCGAGATAAACGATATTGTTGAAGCAATCCGGATATGGTTAATTATCCTCCAGTGAAGGCAAAAATATTTACTCTTTCGCAAAACTAGAGGCTACAGTTTGTCAAGCTCACGTTTTGATTAAATCTGCAACTCCAATAACTTCGTTTTATGTGTCAAGGAAGTTTTCAACTTCATTTCTATGGCCAGATCGAACTGGAAGTATTTACAGCAGCTGGATGGAAATGTTCTAATCAGATGTAGCCGTCTCGAATGGAATCCTTTCGCTGTTTGTTTCGTGTTTGGAAAACGCAGACGAAAGTTTATGCACAATTTAATTGAATTAAAGATTCGCGCTTCACCTTTGTTCTTTAATAATCTTTAGTCTGCTCACGTGTATTGATGAAGGTGAGAATATGGGATTCATTGTTTTCTCAAAAGACAAATAATTCCATTTCCGTTTCCTAAACAGAATATGTTGCTACATGAACGTTATAGATAAGGCATGTCAAATTCAAATTGAATTTTGCTTCTAACCACAACCAATTTTATTGAGAACTATATATTTTTGTGGATGTCAACAAATACTTTAGATAGAGTCAGGTTTCATGGAAGATTGGAAAATTCTAATCTTCGCATTCTAACAATGGGGTACAATTAATTAAAATTCTAATAAATTGTACTCCACATAATCTGAAAGAAAATGCTAACTGAAAGCCTGATGATCTTCATAGCCAGAATTATATTCTAAGAAGTACATATTTTTTAACTGGTTTCATAATTGAATCATATCGTATTAACCTGGTTACAAGGCTACTTCAGATATCAAATAGGGATTATTTTTAATCAAATAATTATTTAAAAAGTTCTTCGCCTTTGAGAGAATAGCACAATATACATGTAGTGCAACAAAGATTTGAAATGAAATTTTCGCGTGAGACATAAAAATTACAAAAGATTTCACACTCATTATATACCTCATCCAAAATAATTATTGTAACAGGGGTTCTTAAATATTTTCTACTCGCGATTGCGTTTCTGTCTCAAAATAAGTTTCAACGCCCCCATCTATCCACACGAAAACGTCTGCAGTTCCAAGTAGGCATGTAAGTAGGAAAGCAAAATATGTTTGCAAAACTTACCAATGTAGCCGGAACTCAGTTCGTGAATCGGATTGTGACATTTCTACATTTATAATCTAAATTTAAGTTATTTATATAAGTTGTAACTCGATACAAAAACTACAGGCAATCCATTATGTCTCAAGTGTTCCATGGATATATAGTTGGATCAATACGACTAAACATCACCAAACAAGAAGAGGCTAGGACATCTGATCAGATAGTATAGAAAACTATAATGTTAAGGGGTTAAACCGTAAACCATTGTTAAATATGTAGAAATTTCATTAAATTTCCTTTTTGGACAGTCTAAATTAAATTATACCAATACATGTTGACTGGAAAGAGATACTCCATTTAGTTAAAGAATACACAGCTTTATTATTTTAAATTTAATGGGACTGTAAAGTCATTGGAACATGGATAAGAAAGAGATTAAGAGGTGGGAGTTTCCTTTACATTAATTTAGTCACCACATTTAGTAAAAAATAAAATCTTCTAAATATATTTTTAAGCATTTTTTTAAAAAAATATTATAAGAAATAGCAACCAAACAAATCTTCTATCTGCGGATATAATAACATATTTTCCTACTTACTTTAAAACAGCTTACAGGATTTCTGACTTCTGTTAAAATAATTAATGGAAGATATCTAATCAAAACACTTATTCTTTAACATAGCGCCTTCTCCTAAAAATTTACCCCATTTACATCGCTAAAATGTAATTCCCATATTTTACTGCCCAAATATTTAATAAAATTGAAGTTATGATACAGGTCCAGTTTAGACGCCCCGGTCGAAATTTGGCGATTCTCCACTATTATTAATTTTGCTCAATCATAATGAAATATTTGAATTAGATTAAATTTTAAAGGC
>BGPR01001135.1:127042-148989 GCA_013235015.1 Araneus ventricosus
ATAGAAATTCATTTAGTGTATTAGATGACATTATTTTTTTCTAGTAGCGTTGTTGTAAAATGGCTTTGGGACTGAGATTTATTCAAGAATAGAAATTCATTTAGTGTCTTAGATTATATTATTTTTTGAAAATTAATTTGGCTAATTAATAATTAATTATCGAGCTGAGACAATTCGTTATGGTTTGAGAAAAGAAATTGGAAAATCTAGGTTTTTGTTTCATCGAAACATTTGGTGAGAACTTATGCCAACTTTAAAAATTGCATTTAAAAATTGACAAAGTTGGTGGTAAGTATACTTTCCACTGTCTCATAATGGGGTAATTAAAAATTAAGAGGTAACGAAACCCCGACAATAATTTATGGACACCCTGTTCCTCTGTCTTACTCTCAACAGAAGATGTTCCGAAACTCAGGGTGCCAAGTCTCTTCCCTCCTGAACTATAGGCAATCAGTAACCTCCATGGAAGGATTAATGGCAAGAACCCATTCTATTTAGTCTAGAACCTACCTAAACTAGGTTTTATTGCTTTCGGAGTTCCCACCTGCGGTGTGATTAAATTAACACTTCATGTCTTTGAGATGGACAGTTTGGACATATATGTTACATATTAGAGGAACGGTAAGCAGCAGGGGCTACTTCAGGAAAATTTAATATAAAATTTATATTTTTAATTGGAATGAGCTGTAACTATTCAAAACCTTTCTATGAACACTTATCTTCATGTTGATTATATTAAACAAATTTATCTAAGCTATGCAAGTTAATATGAATCGATTGATGTTAAAAGAGGACTTCTGACATCTAGCAAAGAACTGCTGTATTAATGTTAAAAGGGCTCTTCTGCGAAGAAGCCTTCTTCTAAAATGGTATGGGCATCATATTGTCCAATATTGTACAATATTGCGCGACATTATATAATATTAAATCATATTGTACAATATCATACAATATTGCGAATATTGTTCAATATCGTACAATATTCTTCAGCATCTTTGTGATACTAGGGAAAAAACGTGTCTGTGAATTATAGAAGCCCCGTTTTCACGCCTAAGATGCATTCACCTTCATCAAATTGAAAACGAAAACAAAAATGTAATTTCTGCCGAGAATGCAGAAGTACCCTTTTAACATCAATCGATTCATATGACAACCAATTTTTAATCTGATGATATACACAAATTTAAATATGTGGGGCAGTATGGACCACTCTAAAAAGCACAATATTAAGAAAACCCATTAAGTATTTAGTATACAAATGGATAAATTTTGATTCTGTAGCGAAATTGCAAGAATAGAAAGAAATTTTCTTACATTTTCATCGTTATCTTGTTAATTATTTAATCTTAGTTAGTTATTTAATTATTTTTTCTTCTTTGTAGTTACATATATGTAATAATCTCAATTTTGCTTTAAATTCTAATATTATATATTTTAAAGTCTTAATGTATTCCAAATTCAATTTTCTTAAAATCCAGTTTCGTTTTATTTCCCGCGCTCGAGGTGCATTAAATCTCGCGTTTTGGCATATTTATTACTAAAGGAATATTCTAATTACTTCCACGCACCCACATAAATCACGAAATCAAACACTTGTTGGCGCCATACTTTTTCCTAAAACACTTACGTAATTCACTAAAAATAGCTATTATTCCCTTCACTTTGATCACGTGTCTATATGTCAAATCCCTACCTCAGAAAATGCAGGGATTTTCTGTTCTCTTTTGACTTAAAACCTTTAACTAAGATGAACACATGTCCGCCATTCTCCTTAAACATGACTTAAATATTTTGATAATAAAACAAAATTAGTTAATAACTCTGTTCGTTAATGACTACAATCACGAAAACATTATATATATATATATATGTATATCATATTATTAAGATGTGTAGAAGGAGGAAAGCGCACCGTATTGGTCAGACAATTTATTTTCCAAAACACTTGCAGTTAAAATTAATTCAGTTCAGTTATATTAACATCCCTTGAAGAAACACGAGGGATATTTTGGGACGTACCTTGTAATTTTGAACCACGGTGAGATGACGAGGACGATGCTTGAGCTGGCACCCCCTTACCCTCTCCATACTTCTGCGGTACACCAGCGGAAGGACGTTTGATCATTGCGAACAGTTTTTTTCAAGTAACTTTTGTTTTGTGCTTGAACATAAAAGAATCGATTTCTGTCTTCTTTTTTACCAGAATTTCATACAAATATCTCATATATATTATTAAGGAGACATACGACTGTTTAATCTCGAAAATTTTCGATGTTATGAAAGAAATATATATTATTCCCCTGTCTTTTCTGAACAATTTAAAACATTCTGCGTGACAAAATTCCCATAATCATGTAAGTTATGAAGGAAAATGTATCAGCTCTTCAGCTTAAACATTGAATATGGACATACATTTAAAGCGCTTTTTCTCAAAATGTGGTTTTTCGATATTACGTGCACGATATCTGAAGAACTATTGAATATTTTTACTTAATATTTTTACATAATATGTATTTTGGCATGTTCTACAAATTTAACCGCATTTTTGAACATATTTCTTCAAAGAAGTTTTTGGAGGGGTTAGAAAGGATGAAATTTTAACTATTTTTTAAATTTTTATTTTAAATAGGTATATAAAATGGAAATGGAATTTATATGTTAATAAATTGTGGTTCAGTTTCTTATCTAAACTGTTTGGATTACTTAAACACCCAAAATATTGTTTTTAGACCAATATATTATCCGTAATCATGCGCGCAAGGTAACTATCTCATTTTTTTTCTCCAAAAATCATACCCGTATGAATTACTCTCCCAATTAAATACATGCCAATATAATGGTTTGAAAATGTGTGTAATACAAGAGAAATAACAAATATTTTTTTACAAAAAAAAAATGAGTTTGCGAATTGCATTTTTTCAGATATATAATGTATCGAATTTGACTGTTTCCCCGATATTTTTTCGAGGTTTAAGAGTCGTATGTCCTTTAAGATGCCTATAAGGAGGAAAACACTAACTCAAGGAAAAAAGAAAAGACAAAAAATTGTGTGGCGCTTACCTAGATAATGCCTAACCCTCACGATTCTACGGGTGCGCTCATGAATTTAAGTTATTTGCTATATTTTTAAAATTATTCTTTACAGTACTAGTAAGATTTAAAATCAGATAATTAACGAGCAGAAAACCAAAGGCTTCGCATACTTATGTGGAAAAATACTACGAAAAATCGTCTAAAAATATACTGCCAAAAGTACTAGATAACAAAACATTTCCTAATCTCAAGTACCAAAAGAAGAATCCTACAGTCCAAAAACGAAGCAGCCCAAAAAGAAAAAGTCACCGAGAAAGAATGATAAATTTGAGAGAGTACCTGCAAATTATTTTCATCCTGAAATAGCAGCACCTGAAAATAGCATTCATTTTTAAAATAAATTTTGTTTTTTGTATATGGCCTTTTACCCACATTTAAGAATGATCTATATACCTTTACTCACTTTTAAGGATAGCTTTTAAAAATTAAATCCGTCGCTTAACAGGCATCAACACTAATCTCATATTTTTGAAATTTCAAAGAGTGAGAAGTACTTAATTTTTCTCAACCAATAACGAATATTTCTGTATTTTTTTCACATCTGGTAGGAACACTCTATCTTACGGTTATATCAGATGTTAAAAATTTCATAAATATCCATTTTTGGCTGCTACAAATTGAGTATTTTTCTCCCTCTTTGAAATTTCAAAAAATTGAAATTGGCAGGGTTTCTTGATAAGCGACGGATTCTCACTCTAAGATTTCAAAATATTTCTTTGATTTTTCCTATTTTGAAAGGGAACGGAAAAGGAGAAAGGCCTTGATTAAGGATGAGCCATCCAGTTTCAAATACTTCGAATTTGAACAAGTCAGGTCTTGGAAAAAATAGCCTCATAACCTAATGAATAATTCACAATCTGACGTTATTCAAACAATTAGTTCTTTTAGGTAAGCTTTTCAGTCTCACATATCGAATAGTAATAATAATTATGCATCTCATCAGTTTAGTAAAAATATCTATTCCATTCTCACGTATATAAATGATGTTTAAAGAAATAATAAAAACTAACCTTCCGCTGACCATTAATGCCCGCTTATTCATAACTTTTTCTTCTGAAGTCCAGATTTTTTTCTGGGCAACACCAGACCGGGCATTCTTTCTTTCGGAAATGAAGGTCAGCGGGTAAACATGTCATCGCCTGACCCACTTACTCTGAAGTTAATTGCTCTGAGTGAAATAAGTGAGATGAATGAATGGGTCGCAATGCAATCATCCTGAGTAATTAAGGAAATTTGCGAACACTCGTTCATCACACATTGGGAAGGCATATGCCGTAAATGTCACCGCATTCAATAAGTGCGCGGCACTTAATTCTCATGTGGTATACGTCGCCGTGCGTATCGTAAATTACTCAGTTCTCAATTCTACTTTCCGGGTATTAATTACGGGTCAAAATTTATTTAAACTAAGAACCCATTCAAGATATTAAAATATGTCATTTTCTTTTGCAGGGAATAATCTTTTCAAAACTAGTAAATGCCATGAGAATGTTTTCATTTTTCGTTTAATGTTTTCAATTTATTTAACAGTGCCAAAAAAGTTACTTTGCGACTTTGTCAACTAAGAGATTTATGCATTTTTCTAGAAGAATTCTGTTGATTTGATTTAGATTACTTAGTTAGAATTAGTTAATTTATTCTAATTCCTTAATTTCTTATAATCAATTTAGTTTAGTTTCGTTATATTAACGTCCCGTTTTGCAGCAAGAAGAGGCTTATTTTGGGACGAACCTCGTAATTTTGAACCGCGGTCAGATGATGAGGACAGCGCCTGAGCTGGCACCCCCTTTCCAAACTTCCGCACCACACCAGCGGGAGCATGTTTGGCCTTCTACGTATGATAAAGCGTACATATGTCCCAATACAAGCCGGATCTTTAATAGAATCTGGTTTCGAGCCTCGAACCCTCCGGTCTCGAAGCCGAGACATTACTACTAGGCCACAGCGGACCCATTTTTATAATCAGTTACTGTTTAGCAACGGATTCCGAGACTACCACTTTTGGACGATTTTGCACCGGAAAGGGGTGTCAGATAATGAGTCCTATGAGCGCATTTCCGGAGTTCTTTCTTAGATCACGCTCAGTAAAATGTAAACATCACCCTTCCATTCTTCATTTCCCCCTAATTTGATGAAAATAACGCCGCCCGGCGTATGTGCAAAAGCGCGGATGCTTTCCAAATCCGTTGCTAAACAATATTAATATTTATTAGGAGAAATTAGTTAATTTAGTGAATCAAACTTAATTTATCTAAAATTGTTAATAACACATTCAGCGAATTTAAAATTGTAAATTGCGGCTTTCAATTTTTTTAAATATAAATTTTTATCCTTGTTTGTAATAAATTATTTACAAGTGAAGGAAAGAATTTGGTTCTTTGTTCACGATCCGCTCAGCAGATGCTTCTGAATAATTTCTTTTGGAAAATACATTCGCCATGTAAGTTTTAATGGCGTTACTTTCTCATAAATGCATTCAGTTATCTTCTTTTTTCCGAACTTATAAATCAATTCCGCTCATATATCTGGATATATTCTATCGCTTAAAGTTAGTATTTCTTCTCTTTCTGATTTTCACGGAGACAGCATGATATCTGAATTGTATTAGTTACCCTTCTACCACAATATAGTATGCGATATCTCTACGATATTGTTTCGATATTCTGAATCGTCATCTGACTTCGGTTCAAAATTAGAGATCCACCCCAAAATAAACCTCGTGTTGCTTCTAACCGGACGTTAATATATATAAACTAAAATTAAATCAATATTCTGAATGCCGTAGAATATTGTGAAGATATCGGAGCAATATTGCAGGCTTCCTTGTGCTAAGAGGTAACAAAATATGTTCTTCAAAAATGATTAAACACCTAGAAATGTTGCGTATGCTGTTTACCATATGTTACATGCTAACATAACTGCAATTTAAATTGCGCAATTTCCATGTGTTTCATTTAAAAATCCATGCTGTATGAAATATTGATTTTTTTCTGAAATCCACGAAAAGATTTCAATTTTACTGCTCAAAGCAAATGAAACTTTGGCTGTTTTCTTATTTTCAGTTTAATTATTAGAATGCATTTAAACAATTCTTTAATCCTAAGTAAGGAAATTATTAAAATGAGAACTGTGAATTTGAAATCTTTTTACAATTTGCAAACATTTTGTTTTATCTTATATAGTATTTTCTATTTATTTTATCTCTATAGCTGTTGAATGTAAAATTTCGATATCATTTCTGATTTTTATCCTTTATAATGCTAAAGTAAAAACAATTTCAGCAGTGCAGCAGCATGTATTCTTGGAATTCAATTCAACAATTCAACAATTTTTTCTCTAGAAACGAACGGTATGTTTTGCTGTGTATATATACAGGGTGTCCAACAAAGGACTCCCTCATTTTAAAATTAAATAACTCGGCAACGGAGATCGATAGAAGAATGAAACCAGTGATATGCTTAGTCTGAAAGCCGTAAAAATCTGATACAAAAGTTTCAAAATTAGTTATAAATGTTGCCGACAGGTGGCGCTGTACGTTGTAATCACAGTTCAGATTTCGAGAAGAAAGCTAAAAACTGTCATTTGCAAGTAATCGTTGCAATCACATCACAATCGATTCAAATTAGGCATTTTTCGTGCTTGCCAAGGACAGTTTATAGATTTCTTATCGGATTCTGAATAGCTATTACAACCTGCAGCGCCACCTGTCGGCAACATTTATAACTAATTTTGAAACTTTTGTATCAGATTTTTACGGCTTTCAGACTAAGCATATCACTGGTTTGGTTCTTCTATCGATCTCCGTTGCCGAGTTATTTAATTTTAAAATGAGGGAGTCCTTTGTTGGACACCCTGTATATAAGAATTAAATTTCCATTTAAATTTGAATAGGTTTTTCTCTAGAAAGAGAATTCTATTCACCAGTGATTATAATGGTAACAAGATACCTTCGTTCTGTATAAAAGAAGCTATGGATTTATAAGGAAAATAATTAATTGTTTAATATAGTTGAAAAAATATCGTTAAATATAACTAGAGCAGTGCTCTTTGAGGCTATTTTCAAACATGCACAAAATAATAAAACTTGCGAAAAATTAATTCTGATAAAGATTTAATTTCATGAATTAAATACGTACCAAAAACTTTTCTAAACACTGAAACATTCGAATCACAGCATGTAGCTCACAATCAGGTATTAAATGGTTATTTTTTGTAATATTAACTTGTCATTCACTAATTACAATATATAAACCTTTATTGTAGTATTAAAACCCTACTGTCATATAGAAGGAAGTAACCTGATAACTGCATCCCTCGCCTGGCTCGGCATCCGGGTCTGTTGAATAACAGCCGCTGCAAGAGCTCGAGTACTGAGGTCGGAGTCCTAGTAGCCCTCACCGGCCACGGCCCGACTACTCCCGTAGGAGGTACGTAAAATCACTGGTGGAGGGACTGAAGCCGCCATTACTATATCCCCAGGGAAAGCAAGAACTGACTTACTTATCCGGTGGATTCTCATACGTGAACTCGCGGTGCACCCTGGGGGATTATAAAAGGAAGTAAAGAAGCAATTAATTATTTTTGTTTCTATAATATTTTAAAGGCAATTATTCTGAATATTATTTAACGGGCTGAAAACCAAAACTAAAAAATATTTTTTGAACAACAAACTTATTTTTAATTTATGAAATTTCTTATTCTTAAAAATCTCTCTATATATAATTCTCTTACGTGGCGACAAAAAAAATTAGAATTTCTTAGTCACCATTTGGCAACATCTCGGAAGTTTGTTTTGTTTACATTTTTGTTTAGTTTTAGGCGAATTTAGTTTGATTTGATCTGAGACAACGTAATTTTTCAAAATGAGTTTATGTCGGGCAGTTTCAATTATGAATCGAAATCGTCAATAAAGAGAATTGTTGAACAACTGAAACTCATGAGGAATCTTTCCTAAGATGATCCAATCGGAATGAACAAAATAGAGTCAAGCGTTTTTGTGTACGGAACGAAGTTTCCGAGCTACTGGAGCATAGTTGACTATGACAGGAATCTGTTCTTTTATTCATGTTGTGGAGATTTTCTGATCATTATTTCAGTGGGGAAAAAAAGAATGTTTAAAATTTTTGTGTAAAAAGGAAGATTTTTTGAAATTTTGAAAAAAAAGCTTGTTTGTTAATTTTAGAAAGGTAAAATCAAATGCTTTTCATGGGTTATAATTTTGAATAGTCAATCTGAACATATTTAAAGCCATTTGTCACTTTAAAATGTCCTTTTTAAACTAAATGTTTGTGAAATGAGTTAACTCATCTTTCGAAAACTTAAATTTTCTGAGGTTTTAACACATAAATATCTAGCCAGCGAGAAAAGTTATAACTTTCTTGGAAAAATAATTATTGTAGTGAGTGCGTATACATAGGGCGAAGCTTCTCTGATAAATATTTCTGTGTAAAAAAACCGTGTTTGAAATTTGGATGTAAAAAGCAAGAAATCGGTACAGTGGTCGGGGAACTTTGTCAGGATTTCCCCTGTAGCGAACGTAGAGTGAATTAGTGTTTTTGAGTTTAAAAACAATCAACTAGAAAAATTAGAATAAATTTAAAAATAAAAAAAATTAAGTTAAACTTTAAACAAAAACAACAAAAAATTTATATATAAACAATGAAATTTAGATAATAAAATTTAAACATTGTTTAAATAGTCCGCAATTGCAGCTGCAAACAGAAAACAAGGAACAAAGGAAATCCATATCATACAAAGAAAGCCAAAAAACAATGAAAAACTCAGAGGTAATCGTAGAAAACAAACAAGGAATCCATTCTAGTCCAATTTTTCAAGGGCTCAGGACTGTATTCGAAAAATAAACTCAGAGATAATCGTAAAAAACAAACAAGGAATCCATTCTAGTCCATTTTTTCAAGGACTATGGACTTTATTCGAAATGGATTCAAAATAATAATTGGGAAATTTTTCTGTAAGAAGCTAGCATTACGCCGAAAATAGCTTCTCTTAGTCCGAAATTTCCCCTCTCGAAAATGGTGTGGAGGGAGACAGGCGGCCATTTTGTTCATGTATTTGGGGTTTGCAAGCTTCCATATAAAATACAAATTGTCGAATCCTGACCTGTGGTAGGGGCTGAGGAGTGGTACTTTGGTTCTGCCAATTATTTTAAATATATAGATACTGCAGACAAAGGATGAGAAAATATGATGCATCAGTGTTGCTAACCGGTATTTAGAGATTTTAATAAAGAAGAACATTTTTTGGACAGAAACACAAACGTTATATTTCCATTCTTCTAAAGTTTAAATGGATCCCTCATATATCTACCATCATTAAATGTAATTATATTACAATTCATCAGTAAATGAAAAAATATATGAACCAGGAATTTGCTCCAATAAAATGCATCATTAAGCGAAAAAATTATACATTCAAAATACATTGCATAATGCATTGTCAAATTCAGCGGCTGGTACACTATCACATGAATTTTTAATTCTTTCTTCAGTTAATGTAGTTCAATATTTGTCAATAATTCAGACTGATTTTCGTAATTCATGTAATTTTAGTAATATATATTTCATACATTTTAATTTTCGTAATGACAAGTCCCCAAAACAATACCACAATTCTTTTTGTGCCACATATTCAGGACCACGAAATCAACAATTATTTTGAATTGTTTACAAATATTGATCTCCATTAATTGAAAAAAGGATTTTAAAAATTCGTGTGATAGCAAGCCCGTCACTTAACATGGAAGAGTGTAATGCCAGATGTGTCTTGGCTGACTGCTAAAACTGGTGTGACTGTCAAAAAAACTAATATGGATCCTGTTAAACTGCTGTGACTGACAAAAAAACTAATATGGATCTTCTTAAAACTGGTGTGACTGGCAAAAAACTAATATAGATCCTGTTAAAACTGGTGTGACTGGCAAAAAAACTAATATGGATCTGTTAAAACTGGTGTGACTAGCAAAAAACTAATATGGATCCTGTTAAAACTTGTGTGACTGGCGAAAAAACTAATATGGATCCTTATGTCACGGTGAAAAATGTTTCTTTTTTGTGTGGACTCGTGTTTGGATTGTGGGTATCTGAAGTTAACGCTTCTGTCCCATATATGTTTGCCCTTAAAGAAATGTGAAAGTTTTTCCAATCGCGCATGGTGGGAAAAGTACCTAACCAGGATCAGGCCAGATTAAGGCAGTGGAACAGATTATCTAACGAGAGAATGAACGCAATTAGACAATTCCTAAACGAATGATTTTGGAACAGAAAATAGAATTTTAGAAAACTCAGAGGTCATCATTTTTGCTGAGTCATGATAATCCTCCACTGGCTGAAGCGGTCAGTTGCTTTCTTCCTCATAGGCATGGCTCTTCTCAACGTCTATGTAAATTAAATCAAATAAACTTAATTTTTAAAGCTTACCATTTTAATAATTTGTGCATTTTTGAAATAGAATAATCTTCGAATTCTTCCATCTGCTCTGTAAATTCCATTCCACAAGAACTGATACCACACAGAGTTTATCGGGAGAGAAGATTATTTTTTTTAAAATTTCTCTTATCATTATTGCGATATTTCATTGACTACTCCTAAATTAAGTGTAAAAAATAAAAGGAAATAAAACTTTTATTGCTACCGTGAAGGCTGCTATAAGCACCTATCCAGGAGATGTAAGGTGATGTATCAGATTTTGAAGTGAGAGCATGAACTTCATTAGGCAATGCTAGAATGAATGAGTTCAGAGCAAAAGACTTTCTTTGTGTTCTGACACTGAACTTTAGAGCGATGGAATAGTAAAAAGGTTAATGCGATCAGAAAAAAAACTGAAAATAATATATTATCTAATTAAAGTTTAGATAAAAAGACAGATTTTGTTAAAGCAGGATATAAGAATAAAAGTCATCCTAAAAATATATTAAGGCACTTATTATTCGCAAATAAGCATTTGTATGGAAGAGAGCAAAATCAAGAACTTAAAATCTTCGGAAGGAAAATTCATCTAAATCTGACTTCGCAAATGTGGTCAACAATACCGAAAAATTTATTATGGTTGCAATATTTTTACTTCTTATACAGAAACATACAGAAGTGCGAATGCGTTGTTATGCAGTGAACATAGAGTAGATTCTTTCAGAAATCCCATTGTCTGAACGCAGGGCCTTCTTCCAAAATGTACGACCACTTCGAAGGACTTGCAATTACCGTAGCGTTTTATTTAAACAGGGAAATCGAGTGTGAAAAATTGTTTTAGTAAGGAAATTTTCCAATTCCTTTCCCCTCTTCCTCAAATCCGTCCTTTCAATCACACGGGCTTGACGAAAATTGGCTTTAGGGCTTTAGAGGGAAAAATTTTCCAGAAAATATATATGAGATCCCATTTTTTTTTCTTTTTTTCCTCCATCCTTTATTCCTTTCTTTTGAAAACGAAACACTAAAAGAGGAGAAAACTGTTGAAAACAAGGAAAAGAAAGTCCCCGAGCACTTTGTGAAAAGGGGAGAGGGGAGGTTGGTGGGAAAAAAAGGATAGAAAAAAAGACACAATCCCGACCTTAAATAAAGGTGAAAAAGAAAATAAGAAAAAGAAGAAGGAAAACAGTCGTACAAAGTTTTACTGTGGGAAGTCCCGTGTGAGACGTAGATTAGAAATGTCACAAAGGAACGTTTGAAAATTCTTCCGTTTTTGGCGCTATTGTACTGCTTGGAGGGCAGTTGCTTCTAACTTTGTAAAGTTAAACAACGGAATTGGAGAATCGCTTTTACTGGATGAAAAGGGTTTTGAATTTTCCATGAAATTCTAACCAAAATTCTTGATCCAGACTGTTCTAATATCATCGAGTTAAGATGGTGTCATACTTCGGTTCTCATTATTTTACTTTCATATTGAAATGAATTACGTGGTTTTGTTGGTTTAGCAATATTTGAGATCAACGTTTGAGTTTTTCCTTGTTGAGATGAAATGTACTGAAGATTTATATCTGCTATGAGATTTTAATCTACATTCTTGATTCATGTTTCCTAATAAAATCAATTGAAGTTGATGTCATTCTTCTGTTCTTATTATTTTGTTTTACTGTCGAAATGAATAGCGTGTTAGGTTTGAATATGTTTTTTTGGTTGATAAATGTTTGAGATCAACGTTTGATTCTTTCCTTGTTGAGCTGAAGTGTACTGAAGATTTATATTTGCTGTGAGATTTCAATCTACATTCTTGATTCATGTTTCCTAATGAAATCGATTCAAATTGATGTCATTCTTCTGCTCTTATTATGTTTTATTGTTGAAATGAATAACGTGGTTTTGTTGGTTGAGAAATGTTTGAGATCAACATTTGATTCCTTCCTTGTTGAGCTGAAATGAACTGAAGGTTTATATTTGCCATGAAATTTCAATCTACATTCTTGATTCAGGTTCTCTAATAAAATCAATTCAAGTTGATGTCATTCTTCTGCACTTATTATATTGTTATAGTGTTGAAATGAATAGCGTGGTTTCGTTGGAAGAAAGAATCAAAGTTTGATTCTTTCCTTGTTTAGTTGAAATGTACAGAAGATTTATATTTGTTATGTGATTTTAATATACATTCTTGATTCAGGGTTTCCTATTAACATTGAGTTAGAATGCAACATTTTATCAATATTTTTTTACTTGTTGAACTTAATCATAATCTGAATTACTATAACCAACGTAACCATCTTCTTCTAGATACGAAACTTTACGTCCATAACAACTTAACGACTTTTTAGCTTATTCATATCATTTTATCCAGTAGCGGCTCGTCTGTTCATTTGCAAGCAGTGCTGCAAAAATAATTCTCAAGAGAATACAAGATAAATACACTTTAAAATGAGAAAGCTACTTAACCTCTAAGTATACCAAAATTTTCAATTGCAATTATGTGAATTGTATTTTAGAAAATTGCGAACGTATGTTTTTTCAGATGTGTGTTTTCTAACAAAAAAAATGTGAATTGAACCAAATGTAAAACATGAAAGTGAAACCGAAATGAAAAGAAAAAAATAGCTAACTAGAAAAAGAAGAAAAACAAAATAAGAGAGAGAAGACAAGTCATATATTTCATTCAGATAAGAAGTAGATCAACAGATTCTGCCCATCTATCTGATCATTTCAAAAATACCCAAAAAATTGAAATGCATGGTCGAAAGCGATTACGGAATCGAAATTTGTTTCTGCAAGTTATCACCCATAAATAATCGCCATTTTTTTCATTTCTTTTATATATATGTAATAATCTCACTTAATTTTACTTTAAATTCTATTATTATATATTTTAAAATCTTAGTACAATATTAATGTATTCCAAAATCACTTTTCTTAAACTCCAGTTTCGTTTTATTTCCCGCACTGGATGAATATTAAATCTCACGTTTTGACATATTTGTTACTAAAAGAATATTTTAATCTCTTCCACGCTCACACATAAATCGCGAATTCGGCGTCCTTTTGGAGACATACTTTTCCCTAAAACACTTACGTAATTTACTAAAAATAGCTAATATTCCCTTCATTTTGATCACGTGTCTATACGTTAAATCCCTACCTGAGGAAATGCAGGGCTTTTCCGTTCGCTTTTGACTTGAAACTTTCATACGATATGAACGTATATTCTGCCACTCTCATAATATGTTGAATAATGAATAATAAATAAAAATTGGTTAATAACTCGGCCTGTTCCTTATTTAACGACTACAACAAAAAAATCATTTTATATATATATGTTACTGGCAATGTATGAAATGCCGACAGTCTACCCAGCTATCACGTAAGTTTGTAGCAATTTTGATTTTGACTTGATATTCCCTTGTCATGGCAAAATTTGTTCTTCAAACTTGAAACGAACTTGTAGCAAGTTCGCTGTGACAACTAGCGCCACCCTCGCTTGCAACGCATTTGCTGCAAGTTTGATGTGTCAAGATAGCGCCACCTCCCTTGCAAATCAAACTTGCTGCAAGTTTGCAAAACAAGCTTGATGCAAAGACAGCACAAAGAGACAATTATCTTTGTCTCTGTTTTAAAAAAAACATCCGATTTCTAATAGCATCTCCTGGACCGTCTTTCTTTTTATTAATTCAATAAATCAATGATAAATTGTAAAAAAAAAACTAACTTTTTTATAAAAAAAATTTTTGAAACATTTTCCATCTTTTTACTAAATATATCACTCGCACTTTAAAGAAAACTATATCGCCTTTTTCTTAATGCTAAAATTTTAGCGTTTATAAACAAAATTAAACCGAAAAAACAGTCAATGTTTGTTGAAAAATAAACTTATACATTTTGTCCCATTTTAAAGTAATTACTTTTGAACTCTAATTTCATAATTTATTCTACAAACAAAACGCAGTTATTAGCGAAAATCGCTCTCTCTTTGACTTCAAATCATATTCGCAACTCAAAAAATTAATGAAATCTAGAGAATAGTTTAAAATAAATCCTATACGAATCGAATGGAACGATGTATTAGCGAAATCTGTCTTCATCTCTCAGAGTTTAACTGGCCCAGTGGTTACCGCGTCAGCTTCCGAACCGGTAGGTCGCGAGTTCTATCCTGGGTTGTGTTCGTACTCTGTTTTTGCTATAGTTTGCAATGCAAGCTTGCTGCAAGGTTGTCCTATGGTGACTTCGAGGCTTGCGTTAACTTGCTGCAAGCTTGTTTCACACTTGCACACTTGTCGTGACAAATTTGCAGAAAGCTTGCAGACTTGCAGTGCAAATTTGCTGCAAACTAAAATTGCTATCTGGGTATAGACTTCCTAGGCATTTTATAGAATGCCGGGCATTTTTAAGCAAAGTATGAAATATGAGAATTATTATACACTTTCCCTCTAGGTATTGTATATAATACCAAGACAATACCAATGGCAAATGCTATTTAGACAAAGTATGGAAAAAGTTCATGATAAGAGGATATTATTTAAAAGACGTGCAGAGTCCTGAAAAATATAAGTGCTATTTTAAAAAAAAATGAATGAGTGCCATTAAAAGCCTTATATTCAAAATACGTAAAGAAAAATGAAAGTTGTACAAAACAGAATTTATGCCTTTCTTATTAAAAATAAAACAAATATGAACCAACTTCTTGCATTAAGAAAAGAAATGATTTTATTTTGGATTGCATTTAATTTTATTTTTTGTAAAATCGAATTGGCAATGTGTTTCATACTTTACCGGTTTGTCATTTGGCATTCTATAGAATGCCTAGGAAATGTGTGAAATGTTAATCGTTTCATATTTTGCCGGACAGTTTTCGAAATTCTATAAAATGCATAGGCATTCTATAGAATGCCGGGTTTCATACATTGCCGGAAACATATAAAATATCTTATAGAAAATAATTGTCTTTCTTCCATAGACCAAGGGAAGCGAGGGCCTGTTCAACAAGACCTTAGATTTTCCGTAGGTTTCTTTGTAACTTTGTTTGATTTTATTAGTTTTTGGCTCGAATAATCATTAAAAAAGACGTACATGGATTTTCATTTTCTGGTCTGTTTCCAGATGGTAGCCGTTTTAATGGTTTGGAGAGTCCATGGAGAGTTTGGCAATTTTAAAACATTTCTTTGGCAAATTTAAAACATTTCTTTGGCAAATTTAAAACATTTGAGTCATTTTGATAATGGAAAGACATTTAATTAAAATTTTCTTAATACTCATTAAAGTAGGCATTTAATTTCAAGCTTATACATACAAAACTCAGTGATTTTTGTAAATAATTCGCATTCGAAAAAACGGCTAATCTTTTGAAGACTACGATGAAGAGCACATCTTAGATTTTTTTGGAAGCGAGGTCAACCGTTCACGGAATTTCTACTACGTAAAAAATATACAGGTTGGTCTTAAATTATTGAACCCTTTTCAAAAATTAATAAAAAAATTAATTATAGTACAACTGCGTTTTTTTAAATGGGAGAGCAAATAAAAAAGTTTTTTTTCAGATAGATAGCGTACCATTATGACGTTCTAAATTTGCTACAGCGAGAGAATTCTATACTTAATGGCTATCGATCAGCAGAAGCCAATACGCGTTTTCTGTTTTCCTTTTTCACTTTTTCTTGAATATCTCGAAAACTATACAGTTCCTGAATTTTAAATGATTTTCGAAATTAAAGAGCGTACAATTCTCTACAAATACGTGCTTATATTTTTCTTCTAGCTTTAATTTTTTCGCAGATAATAGCTCTCAAAAATGGGAGATATCCAATAGTTCACGACGATCTGGACCACGGTAACGGCGCGTTGTCTCTCTGAAATTTTTTTAAAAATGTACTATCATTAAAAAAAACCGTTTTCGTTACATTATTATTTTTTATTAATTTTTACAGTAGTTCAAATAATTTATGGCCACCCTGTATATAATTAAAACTGAATACGTTTGATTAAAATACAATTCTGAAAATAACAGCTTTCATGTCCACACTTTTAATCATCTGTTTTCTACTGCTCTATCCAATTACTATCTTCTATATATACTTATAAAAGGCAATGTTTGCGTGTGTGTGTGTTTGTCTGCGATGTCCAGACGAATCTATCGCACTTGCAGCCATGAAATTTGCACACAGGTAGTCATAATGGTGATTGAATGCACCTCGAAGCCGAAATTTTAAAATTTAATCTAGAAATTTTCTATTTAAAATTTTGTGTTTTTTTTGTTGATTTTTCGCACTAATTTATCAATAGCATGATTTTGGATAATTGTACGAAAAAAATAGATACACCATCGGAAAGAGCACGAGATTTCAGTTCTAATGAAGTAAATTTTTAATTTCTAACGTAATTTACTGAATTTTGAGAAATTTTTAAAAAATTGTCAGTTTTGCCATCGGAATGTTTTTTTTGTGTTTTGTTTTTAAATTTGTTGCATCCGACTTTCTAATAACACTATTATTTTCAATTTTTTCCAGATTATAACTAGAACGGATCTGTCGGATTTAAAACAAGAACGGTTAAAATATCTTTTCCGGATTGTTTTTAATTAATTTTTTTCCTGGGCAGATGAAAGTTATTTTTCTCGAGCTAATTTTCTCCCGCGGCACTTTTCCGGAACGTAGATGGCTATGTGATTGATTGAAAGGGAGGTGACGTCATAACCTTGAATTGGGTGACTGATTATTATTTTCGGCAGTATCTTATTTCCGCAGTATTGTATTTACTCATCTCGCATACTTTGCCTTGTGGCTTGCACTATAATAATGATTTTCTCGTTGCATTTTTTTAATATTGTTTATCGCGAAAAAAAAAAAGCGGGAAAAAAAGTAATGTCTATCTTTTGTTTTGATTTTGTTTTCAAAACTTTTTCATACCATTGTGGACGGGTTTTTTTTTTCTTCATTTTGTTTTAGTCCTGATTCCACGGACAACGCCATGCTATACTGCTATTTCTTATATAATGTACTTTATAATGCCAAATTAAAACAATCATAAGTAAAAGCGAGTATATTGATGACACCCTTGCTTGAAAACATTAGAATTCGCATTAGTGTAAAAATCATCAACCATTTTTTCGAAACTTTATCATGTTGACAGATGATTAAAAGTTTGTTTACAAAAGATGGCAAAATGAAATATTTTTAAGTTTATTTCTAGCTCCTAAAATATTTTTATGCTTTTTAAATTTTTTTTTGATGATGAGATAGCATAGAATCTCTTCTTAATAAATTCTAGAAAATTTAAAAATTCAAAGAAAGACCATTTCAAAGACAGGAATGCTTGCGTCTTCTTTTCTCAAATTTCCATGGAAATTCAAATAAACAATATTTTCTCAAAACACAATTAAATTTCGAAATAGAATTGCCGGAATCAATATAGTCAGCGAATCTTCGAACAAAATAGTTTTATTTCTCGAAAGACATTTTCCAATAAAAGATTTGAGAATTAATATCGTTGGCAGAAAAGTTTATCATTTCTTTTAGGACCCATTTATCGTATCTTATTGCTTTCTGTGAAATTGCAACACTTTAATACAATAATACGAGATTATTTTATGATAGGAAAAGTCAATTTTAAGTTACAAGGATTGCGAGTGCAATATGCTAAATTTATCTATCAATTCATTTCTCTTATGTTAATATATTTATAACATGTGCCTTTAATACTAAAATTGAGTTCCTAATGACTCTATGCTTTTCATACATCTCTCAGTTTGAATTCTTGGGAATATTTCAGAATCCATTTTAAACTCTTCTTCGACAAACTTGGCTCAATTTATATATTTTTTCTCTTACAAGGATATGTATTAAGATAAAAGAAATAACTAATCTTCCCTTCTTATTAAATTTCGCAACACAAAAAAGTCAAATTTTCAATTTAGCTATATAAATCATTCAAATCAAAAACACAGCATGACTACATCAACACATTTTTAAGAAGTATCGCGATGCTTCAATAAAAAAGGAAATTATAGCTATTTCTTTTTAATAGAAAAGGATAAGCTCTGAAATTCGATTTTAAATAAAAGTAATGAATAAATTATCCCTTTCGAAATTGATATTTATGCTCCGTGTAGGAACGAATAAAATAAAAAAAAACTTCAGAAATATTTTCAGTAAATTAAATCCTAAATGATTAAGTGGAAATGTCAAGACTCTCTTCCAACATTGAAAAGAAATCAGCGATCAAAATGTAAAGGAATTTTCACCTCTTCCTGATTAGATCTTAACACGGAAAGTTTCTATTTAATCGTTCTTCTTTTTCCAGCGATGATACAGGTTAATGAACCATTAGAGCACGTAATCACCGCTGAAAGAACGTAATTGCCTGAAAATTGTATATCTGATTTTATTCCGCTTTCTTAGATAAATCTTCATTCGAGGGTTCTCGGGGAATTTGCTGCTAGTAAAACGGGGACTTTTTTAGAGGTTCGATGGACCGGAACGATGTCTCGAAGAAATACGATCCTCTTGCTTTAGAACAGGGGCTCCCAACCTTTATTCCCTCGCGTACCGCTTGTTAATCTTTATAATTTCGCGTACCACTACAATCGTATCCTCCCCCTTCACCAACCAAGGAAGATTTTATCAATAATGTTAAGAGCTTCATGTTAGCTTAAGAGTCAAATGACTCGAATTAATAACATTTGCTGCACTTATTTGTTATTTTATATTTTATTGCACTTTTACAATAGTATTAGTTCAACGTTCGCTGAAGGTAGTTGCTTCGTTTAGTATAAAACTTGAAAATCTGACACTCACAGTTATGTTATTGTTAGATTGCAAAAACTGCATCTACATCATTTTTCGGTTTTATCAGTATTTTTAAATATTTAAATCTTCGCCACCAAAGTTTATTTAGTTTCTTGTGGCATCTCTGGCAACTTCTGAAATTTAAACGGTAATTTTTAAAAAGTTTTATTAAATATCTAAATTTTTCTTAATTATTTACTTAGTAATCGACTTAAATATTAATTGCCTTAACTTTTTATGTCTTTTCATTTAATATTTCAAGTTAATTAAATTATAAATCAAATTTATTCTACGGAACTATTTGCTCGCCATCTTGTTCCGCGGATGAATTTTTGTGTAAAAGGGTTTAAGCGTTGGCTCTCTGGAAGTATTCTTTTGTCTGAGTGAGATTGCTGTATTACACTGAAAGTAACCGACGCACGTCTGGAGGTTCTCGAGACCGTTGGGATTTTCCACTTCGGTTCTCGGCCTCTCAGCCGTGCATACAGTAGAATAAATCTGCTTTGTAAAAAAATCTACTAAAGATCTACAACATTGGATTAAAAAGGAATCAACAGGCGTCTTATGCTGTGACATCTGACTTCCCTTTGTCTAGGGCGAATTAAGTTCGTGCTAAACTGAAGCCAATTTCTTACGTTTGTAATGGCGGTTTTTATTATACGTATGTCTACTCTTCTAAAGAAGTTTGCCGATGGTATAATGAGCATTTCATATAGTGAACAGCAGTGATGACTGCCAAAAATGGAAAGTAGTGTGATAAGATGGAGTAGGGATGAAATGACAATATTTCACAACACTGTTCCTGACTGATTTTTATTAAATCACCTCTGGATCATCTCGAAGCTTGCTGTTTGCGATTTTGCATTTTACCATTTTTATAATTTGAGAAGGAGAGATGCTACTTTTGAAATTCGTACTCCAATTTTATATGCAAGAAAATCTGTCGTGTCAAATGCTAATCAAAGAAATCTTGGTTTTCTATGCCAACATCAGCTGCAAGTGAAAATTTTAAAAAAATCTTGAAGTGTGTTATACTAATTCAATATCCCTTTTTGTGACACAGAATATCACATGTGAACATTGAATATAATGAATAAAATCAGTTCAGTTCATACAAGGGCACTTCATTGTAAAACTGTCTTATTTCTTGACCAATATATTTTGAATTTCATAATGGCCGTTGTGGAAGGTATTCGTTTTTGCATTTACTAATTTGGTAAAGAATAGATATCTGTTTTTCATTATCTATACTATCTTTTATACTATCTGTTTTATCATTGTGTGATTTCATAAATTATATTATGTTGTGTGTATCAACAGTAAAGTTTGTTATTTTAATATTCTTATCTCAAAAGTGTTGGCAGTTTAATATTCATAATATTGTTAATAAAAGATAGTTAAAAACTTTGTTTTTCTTTAATATTTAAATTATTTTGTTAAACGCAATGTATAAAAATGTTTTCAGCTATGCCTGCATCTTCGGCCAATAGTCAGTAAAGGTAGGTACAGAAGATTGTATATTGTTTGTATTTCATTTTTTCAGCATCAAGTATGCATTTCATAATTGAATAATAAATCTAAATCTAACTTTTGGCACCTATCTATAATTAACTTCCATAATTAACAATTTTAGGATTAATAGTTATAGTAAAGCATCAAAGATTCCGTCAGATTTTAAAAAAGGACTTCTGCACCTTTGGCAATAATTTGCTCTAAAATCAATTTTTATGACATGGTATCAAAAGTTTTAAATTTGGCTGATTGCTAAGTCAAAAATGGAAATAAAATATATATATATATCATAAAAATAGTTTATTACAAACAATGAAATAGGGTTTAAAGAATGTAAAACGCTCAAGTAATAGTTACTTTTGACACAAAGTAAACAAACATAGTTGAGAATAAAGATATTATAAAAAAATACAACACTAAACAATACTTATTGCATTAAAAAAGCATTCTTAGCTCTAGTGGGTCGACCTCTCTTACGTTTCGATCCAAGAGGAAAACTTAGCTCCGTTTTGCGCTTTCTCCTGCCCTTTGCGTATTAACATGCTTAAGCAATGTTATATATATATATATATATATATATATATATATATATATATATCGAAACCAACATATAAACACAAAATAAAAACTCAAAAACAGTAAAAAAGGACAAAATGGCTAAATAGAAAAAAAACAGAAAAAACCAAAAAAATTGAAAAATATCATAGCGAGCCGCTCGTCAGGAAGAGAAGCTCGCTCATGATATTAATTTGTGCTTTTTTCTGCTGACGACAAACGAAATCCGTTAAAAATTGCCGTCATCCCCTCTAAAAACACAAAACAAACGAAAATATAAGATTTCTTGAATAAAAAATATAAATACATTTAAGAAGATTTAAAAAGAATCAAATACAAAAATCCGAATACAAAAATACCTAGAATAAAAAACAGCCGTAACATAAAAAATAATAAAATAAAGCGAAATATGCTTACCATGGCCAGGGAAACGCTACCGCGACCACGAGGAAAATGAACGCCAAACCAGTTATCGCCGTTGCCAAACAGAGGAAAGAGAAAGAAAAGGAGAAAGAGGCTTTGTCAGTAGCTCCGAAATCACTGCTTGAGATATCGTCGCACAAAGTTCTCGGGAATACCA
>BGPR01001135.1:161596-174572 GCA_013235015.1 Araneus ventricosus
AATTTTGCAGGTAATGAAAAGAAATATTGAGAAAAATTTGGGAAATGAAAAATGAAAAAGTTTTCGGGCACAATTCATCAACCAGATTAAATTGAGCCTCACATCCATCAAAAGAGCACTAGAGAATAAACCACGACACTAGAGGTTTCACACCTTTCTCGGTAAAACCCGCATTTTGGCACAAAAAATATGGGTGCTTCATCTCATAGATTAGATGCGCCCGACGGAAATTTAAAGAGAAAGTATTAATTTTATTCACTACAGCGCTGTTGGAACAAACGTTTTCAATTTAATGATGTAAAATATGCATTCATGAAACCTTCCGATTGATTTGCGTTCTTAACCGCCTTATCTACTTTGGTGCTGGTGTATCATGATCTTATCGGCAAATCATTTACATTTCTACAGAAGTGATTACGCAATTTGGAAATGCTACATTTTTTCTGGTTTACTTATGGCACAATCGTCCTTCCCTACAATGCGATGATCAGCATTTCACATGTTTGTCATATAAGAACCCTTGAGACATTGCCTGGCATTTTACTCATTCATTCATGCATCTTGAATATTCTCATTCAATTGTCGATGCCCTCATGTGACGAAAGTACAGAGAAGGATGAAGAGTGGAAAGCATAAAGTTGACGAACCGTCATTTGCTGTTTCGTTTAATAAGTACAAGAATGGTGTTCATTCGTTTGACAATCACATGGGAACACATTTTAAATCCATATAAGGAAACAAGTGGTATTGGCCATTATTCATAAATGCGTTTGAGGTATCACAAATTGCAGCTTGGAAACTTTCAAAAATTTGCTCCAGAACAAGTTCTAGCCCTCTGAACGGTTTGCTGTTTTGATCTACTTGCTTTAAAGTCATAAAAGTTTGCTTTAAAAATAAATAATTGGATATTTATTGCCTTTAATCAACTTTCTGAAAACTTAAGAATACCTTAACCATGGTAGTTTAAGAAATGATACATATAAACATGAATTATCTGCTTTTGAACTCAATATGAGAAACGGAAAAATACTTTCAAAACGCTTAGAGGGCTAGACCTCCTCGAATTCCTTCGACATATTACAATAGCTAATCTGGGATTGTGTGTACCTAGAAACATTGCAGGCTGGAGTTTGGGCATTCAGCAAAAAAAAAACCCAAATTACTTGAAACTGCAAAGTGAACACATTTTTGTAAAAAATCCAAATGGTAACCAACGCCGATATCAGCTTAAAAACTGCACAAAATTCTGCCAAACATGTAATTTAGGACTTTGCGTTGAATATTCCTGCCATTCCATGTAACGAAATGTTTGACTGCGAAGCATGTAGTAGAGGATTTTACTATCGATGTATATATAGGACATATTGTCTGAAGGTAACCAATAAAGTTCATTTTATTCATTTCAATATTCAATTTATAATGTTGCTTTTAGTCTCATTAGACTGTGATCAAATTGTTTTGCAAATATATTAATTCTTTCTTAATGTGGTCTCATTAGACTGTGATCAAATTGTTTTGCAAACATATTAATTCTTTCTTAATGTGGTCTCATTAGACTGTGATAAAATTGTTTTGCAAATATATTAATTCTTTCTTAATGTGGTAAAATATGGGTTACATTATTCCCACATAAGTGGGCTCCTCAAATATGGGGATGAGAACCTGCCATATAAGTAAGCGAAGTCTCATTTCCGGTGGGATATAGTGATGGTGGGGTTGAATTATCCCTACCGATGACGGGTCGTAGCTCTGTCTGAGGGGTCGCAGCATGAGTCACTCCTAATGGGGGTAAAAATGCGGGGCCTCAGTGCCCGATTAATTGTCGAGGTGGTCCAGGTCATTCAAGTTTAATCTACATTCTAAGGTTGGTCGAATAACTCTTTTGTGATTGTGATCTGCCATAAATTTTAATAAAATGGAAATGAATACCAATTAGTAAATCTTCTAGAGCAAGTGGTACAAATTTCAGTTATGTAGAATCATCGGTAAGGAATAAGGCTGATTTCACTTAAATTATAACTAATTATAAATTTGCTAGTATATGTGATAGAATGATTTCTATAGAGTGATGTGAAACATTGTTTTTTGTCCTTAGAAATCATATTTTTAAAAGTTTTTTACATATTTTTCAAAATTACTGTTGGTGACTGGATTCGATGGAAGAGAAAATTAAGAACGCATTTCTTTAGATATTTTCTTACTGTGTGGCAATTCTTTTTTGTATTGGAATCTAAACCTTCTATGGATTGGAATTTTAGTTTCGCTAACCAAACCGTGTATTTTACTTTCACTTCTAATAAAGACGCGTCAACGGTGAAGCTGAAGTATAATTTACTTTGAATTAAAAACTTCTAAAAACAAAATTCCTAAAAAAGTAATCTAAATACTTCAAACTTTCTATTTTTTATAGGTTTCTTCTATTTCATATATTTACAGTTTACAACTACTTAAAAGTGTACACGAACTTTAAGAAAACAATGTACATTGCATAGGACCAAAATTAGCCCGTCAGAAGGCACCAACTCATGCTTACACGATATATTTGTTATAATATGAAGCTTATATTTAGAGAATATCTGCAGTCAACGTCTTTCTACAAAAATATCGCTTAACACAAAGAACAAGCATCATGTTATCGTTTTGATTTCTTTCCTTCCATCAACGATTTTGCCATCCACATTCCGACGTATTACTTATTTCTTTCTTTTAATAGCATCTAAACCTTCTGTGCTGTGCAGCTGTAGATTTTAGTTCTGTTAAACAAAGACGCAAATTACTTTCTATTAAATTAAAATCATGGTCAACATGAATTCTGAAATGATTTAATTTTCAGGTAAAAATTCCAAAGATTATAATTCCAATAAATAAAGACACTAGATATACATTGATAGCTCACTTTGACTCTGGCGTCATTAACCAATGTAAATCTTTTAAAAACTCTCTTTCTGTCTCACATAACTACAATTTACAAGTAAGGGGATGAAGTTTGAGGACTATCTGCATTTTTCATAGGATGAAAATTAGTCCTTCAAAAGGTATCAATCATGCTTTCATGGTGTATTTGCTACAGAGTGCAGCATATATTTTAGCATTTGATACATTTCAACAAGTCTTTAAATCAGTATCGCTTAACAATGTATAAATATCAACGCCGATATAGATTTTAACATAGGACTACGTTCCTACTATTGGGGTCTCAGGAAGGAAATTGATTCACACGCCAAAAACGCCACAAAACTTGGTATGGGTGATCCTCTATATCTCAGCAACGACATATGTTAAAAACTTTACTAATGTTTTTAATTTTAGAGATAAAGGGTAACAGCAGAAGTTACAAAAAAAACTTACTTAAACTTAAAAACTTACGAGCAACGTCGAGAAACAAATGCAGTCCTACGCCTTTAACATCAGCGGCTGTTTGAAAAGACAGTACCCCGTCATTTTTTTCACTTTTCATCAAAAGTTTTCCCGTCCTCATATAAAAATCATTCTTCTCAATGAAAAAAGATTTTATACAGTTTCTTTTCATGGCATACCTACAATTTACAACTAATTAAAAGTGTGCACGAACTTATGAACTGTGTATTCCATAAGACCAAAATTAGCTTTCAGGAAAATATCCATCATGCTTGCAGGATGTATTTACTATAGTGTATCATAATTGCTTTATTTTAACAAGTCTTCGCATCAGTATCGCTTAACATAGAGTGCAAATATCACCAACGTTTCCAATTTTTTTCCCTTCCTATCGAAGATTTCCCCATCCATATATAAAAATCATTCTTCTCAATGAACAAAGATTTTATGCATTTTTTTTATGGCATATACCTACAATTTGCATCTACTTAAAAATGTGCACGAACTTATACACTGTATAATGCATAAGGCCAAAATTAGCTTTCAAGAAAGTATCAATCATGCTTGCAGGATGCATTTACTATAGTGTACAGTTTGTAACTTCATAATTGCTATATTTTAACAAGTCTTCTCATCAGTATCGCTTAACACAGAGTGCAAATATCACCAAGGTTTCCAATTTTTTCCCTTCCTATCGAAGATTTTCCCATCCACATATAAAAATCATTCTTTTCAATGAACAAAGATTTTATGCATTTTCTTTTTTTGGCATATACCTACAATTTAAAACTACTTAAAAGCGTGCACGAACTTATACACTATATATTGCTTAAGACCGAAATTAGTTTTCAAGAAAGTATCAATCATGCTTGCAGGATGTATTTACTATAGCGTACAGTTTATATTTTCACAATTGCTATATTTAAACAAGTCTTCACATCATTATCGCTTGACACAGAGTGCAAATATCACCAACGTTTCCAATTTTTTTCCCTTTCTATCGAAGATTTCCCCATCCACATAAAAAAATATCCGACCTCTTCCCAAAGAGCCGGGCTCTCATCATCAGAGGCAAACAAAACTTATACCGTTTTCATGAGTGAAAACCTTTCCTCCTGCAAATCACGGTCCGAAATGGAAAAAGCCAAACAGGAATCCTCTTATCTTCGCAGCGGATGCAATCTGGAGATAGGGAGCGGGCATGATATGTCCCTTGATTACAACTCCCCAGACACAGAGGGGGGCGCGAGCGAGGGTAATTGCCCAGATGCCTATAAATCTACCAGGATCAGCTGGCGCTCTGGCAGAGGGGAAAGGGAATTGAGAATGGGTCGAAGATGAGAACACAGCAACTCGCACCTGGACCTCGGGTCCAAAATTTGGGTTCATCTGTTTCGGAGAGCTTGTGGGTAGTTTTGATTAGTCGCGGACTTCGAATCGGATAAATAATCAAAGGGAATTGCTTTCCTTCGGTGCGAGATTGGAAGAGATTCCGGGAGTGTTCTTGATCATCAGCGATTTTCGTTCCCAGACGTCTAAGTGTTGGTGTCTCTAAGGGGGGCTGCAAAAGTAGATTTCTCGTGGTGGTATGGAAAGAAATCATGGAAGATTAATTTGTGGAAAAAGGATAAGCGTGTATTTTGTAACCCTCCAAGCGCTTAAGCCGTCTTTTACATTTTTAATTATCAGTTTAAAAGGAGATCTTTCACGTTTAATGTGTATGTTTCTTAAAGTGTCATGGTTGTAATAGTCTTAAGTGTTTACAGACTCGATTAAAGGTAAAATAGATACAATTATCTGTATTATATAAAACGCTTATGCGTGGCGCAAAAAGGACCTTTATTTCTTTCTCCCCGTTGGCAACGATCAGTTTGTTTACCAATCTCAACCCTCACGCCGAGCATTCCGCTGACCGTCTGAGCTAATCGCTTACGCGTTATAGGAAAATTCGTTCCTTTTTTTGAATTTATTGATTTAAAATTTTTGGCGAACTTTTAGATACAATTTGCATTTAAAAGAGCAGTGTGCAAGGGAATACATGGACGGAAGATTTCGGCAAAGAAATACCGCCGACAGGCTTAGGCGAGCCAGAACACGCAACGAGCAACACAAATGGCTAATAATTCCCAAGTCGAAACGAACGTTTCCGAGCACGATTGCGCTATGATGACGGAACTATGCAATTTTTGTCAAGCACGTTATTGGAGAAATTAATTGAGCTCCAGCAACAAGTATACTAAATGTTGTCGTGTCGCCAAAGTCTGATATTTACAATTGTGTATATAGGGGAGATTTGTAAATTTTCGAGATAGTACGCTTTTATGATACTAATGGTGTCCACGAGAACTAATTATACTTCAGGAAAGTTCTCTTGCACAATGCTCTCGGAAAAGTTGCATACTGTTTGGAACGTGTAAATATATAGATAAGTTTTTTTTTGGCAACGTGTTTGTACATACTATTTCATCCCAGATATATTTTCACTGTAAGTGAATTTACTTCATGCTGCTTATGGTGAATGATCATGTTGCATACTATTTGCAATGTGTAAATATAATTAAAAATAGAACCACAGAACCAATTTTATTTGAGAGGGGTTCACTTTCACGCAGTTCTCGGAAAATGATTAAAGTTGCATACTGTTTGAAAAGTGTAAATATATAGATTAGACAGACTTTTGGCACTGTGTATGTACATACTATTTCATCCCAGATATATCTTTACTGTAAGTGAATTTACTTCATTCTGCTTATGGTGAATGATAAAACTGCACATTAATATAACCCCAACAGTGATTCCCAGTTTTAAATGCATGTAAATCAAAGGTTTATCAGGTTGTTCATGTTGTATATTGTTGGTACATTAAAAAGTCAGAGTAATAATTCTTTCTGTGATACTAATAATCAAACCTAGACTAAAGTACTTTAGTATTCGATGAGTGAGTGTGATCCCAATGGAACTGCGTAAGCAGTTTCGGGGTTGTCGAGCAAAAGCGAGCAGGGGACGGAGCCCCCTAGTTCACTTTAAAAGTTAATTTTTAAGATTTTAAATCGATTATATTAAAATAACTGTATGCTTAGAGGATTAAAATATTTGACTAAACCTTTCTTTTTTCTTTCTTAGAAATATAGTTTAATCACGATAGTTATTTTGCTATATTATGTTTCCAAGAAATGTAACTGATTCTTAAAGTTTCGAATTCTAATTAACCATTTCCCACATTAATCTGACTCTATGTAAAAGATTGCTATTTTTACAAAAACGTAAAATCACTCTTTATTGTTTTACTAACACAATACAAGTCGAAAAGAATAGTTAATTATAACTTTTCCGCTCCGAGAAATGTTTTCTCTAACGAGATTTACAGCAGAAATTGAAACTCTGGTTACAGTCATCGGCATGAAATCAACGCTCTCTGGCTTTGTAGTTAGTTTATTGCACAATTCCCTTGACACAACAATTTACTTAAATTCCTAATTAGATAACCCATTCTTTTTCTGAAATTTAATTTAAAGTAGTTCTGCTTTTTGCTTATGTGAGCTATGATTGCTTTACCTATAGATTTTTTTACCTCTTTTTTGTTAGCTGTCACGTATTCTGTGTACAAAGTTTTTAAAATTTCATTATTGTGATTAGATTCCAATCACCTTGTTACTGCATCGTCCATAGGTATAAAATGTGTGAAGGATATGTTTATTGTTGATTATTGGCTTCTAATCACCTTGTTACTGCATCGTTCGTAGGTATAGCATGTGTGCTTGTTAAGTTAATGGTTGATGATTGGCTCCTAATCATCTTGTTACTGCATCGTCCATTGATATTGTTACAAAATCGTCTTGTGGGTGTACGTGAATGAAGTCCAATAAGCAGGATTAAAAAAATAAAGTTCTTTATATTGCAAATATTCTAAGCAAAGAAACGTAGCACAAGTATTAACACAGCACTAGTAAAAATTCACCACAGAGACTACCAATAAATCTCAACACAGCTCTCAAAGGTTTCTTATTACCCGCTTGCTTGCTGATCAAAATCCAACTCCTCTTCTTGGCTTGAGAGCTTGCTTTTATACTTTTTCAACAGGAAGTTACTTCATTACGTAGGAAGTGACGTAATCTCCAGAAAGTTCATGAAGCCAGTAGAAATAGGTTGAAAATTCGAGGCCCTTCTAGAAAATTCTTTTTGTCGCCAACTTCGCCACCAAGTCACCAAATTTGTCGCCAAGGTCGCCAAATTTATCGCCAAGTCGACAAGTTTGTCGCCAAGATTAGCATCTCAGGGAAACAACTTTATAGCTTTGTAACAATATAATGTGTCCTGTTTAGGGTTATGGTTAATGATGCAGAACATGAATAAGTAAACCCACAGGCAGTTTGAAATGGTCAGAAAAATGTTCTCCCTGTGTTTTAAAAAGAAGGAAAAAGCAGTTTCAGGTTTTCCCGCAAAAATTTCTGTTTAAGTTCAAGTAAGGACATTAAATATACCTGAGACAATTAAGTTTTTTCACATAATCATTGATTTTTACCAGCCTGGCTGCTAATTATTCACAAGGAATTATCCGAAAGTGCCGCTTAGTTTGATAGCCAATCTTCTCAAAATGTAACAAATTATATACTAACTGTTTGGAAATTTCTTCAGAAGATTCCAGTTTTTCCACCTACAAGTATCGATCACTATTTACAAGGTCGTTCGCTTGAATGTCTAACTTATCACAATGAATTTACCAATCTCTTAAGCAGGTCAAAAAGAAGGTGGGAGGGGGGGCGACCAGATGATAAAAGCTGGAACAGCCAAATTTCAGTACAACACAGCGCATAATATAAACGAGATTTAAAAAAATACGAAGCGAAACTCGTTAACACAGCTTTTGAAAGTGACATCATGATTGGAATAAGTCGGCTTGCCAAGTTGGAAGACAACTTCTTGCTACTAGGAACAGCCACAACTTTAATATCAAAAATTTTATTTATGGTTGCAAATATTTGACAAATAATTACGAGCGAATGGATTTAGATAGAATTTTTTGAGGCCATTATATTAGTTATCTAATTAATGAATATTGTAATCTAGATAAGAGTACTGTGCATTATTTTGGAGCTTTTAATATGAGTTAAAGCAATTATGGGTAAATACATATTAAGATTTTGTTGAGTTTAGACTCCTTATAATTTATGACTTCTTGTTTGGTGATAAACATAAAACGTTTTACCGTATAGATACTGTTTTATTTATCAATAAATGGGGACCCTGAAGATGAATTGCTGAATTATATAACTTTTTATTAAGGAACACTAAATAAAATATTACTACTTATAGAAATTGTGCAAAACAATTTTTTTTGTGGATTAAAGAAACGCGATATCGATACACGTTAGCAATTTAATGTTTCTAAAGTAGGATCTTTCATTTCGTTCCACTTATTTTCATGTATTTTCAATGGTGTGTGAAAAATGTAGATGGCATTAAAGAAATGTAACATCCCATATATTTATTTGAAAAATTCAGATAATATAATCTAGATCCGGGATAGACAAGACTTTCATAACCTTTTTGGAAGAACTTTTTAACCTGATAAGGATTCTGATATAACATTATTTCTGTTCATCACTTGCTTTATTTCAAATGCTTCTCGGGTATACAAAAACATTCACCTGGCATATTTCTTGGCATACATTCAGTCATTAGCTTTGTTAATATCTCCATTGTCTTGTTGCTTTCACTTAGTCCCTGAATGTGTCTATACTCATGGCATTATTTGCAAGCAGAGCTTCCTTTCTATTGACGAATGTATTTCTCTTCGTCTGATATCAGTATGAGCAGCTGAAGATTGCCGTAACATTATTTAATGATTCATAATTTATTTAACTTGAAAAAAAGTATTATTTCTATTCAACACTTACATTATTTCAACTGCTTGGGCACACCAAAATACTAATCTGGCATTTTTCGTTGCATATATTCAGTCTCTAGCTTTGTCAGTATCTGCATAGCCTTGTTGCTTTCATTTCTTAATTTAAAATCCCTCAACGTGTCTATATTTATTTCATTACTTGCAAGCAGGACTTCCTTTCGAGAGACGGAAGTATTTCTCTTCGTCTGACGTCAGTCTGAGCAGCGGAGGAAGTCCGTCTTTCTTTAATCCATATTTAAATGTCTGAAAACTCCGGAGATGACTTCCTTTCCAAGAAGTGAAAACTTTCGTTCCTGAGGGGACGGTTTTCGCGAACGCCGTGCTATGATTTATTGTAGAAATGCTCTGGCAGAAGAGAGTATGTATCTTTTATGAGATGTTATTCGATACTGATACGAATGCAGTTTTGAAATCTTCTTTGGAGCTGTGAAGACGGATAACATATTCAATTTCAGTTTTCCTAACAGAAATAGTGCCATTCGACACATAAATTTCAGGACTTTAACAAACATTTTAAATTTGTATTTAAACTAGTAAGAAAATGTCTCTTGGATTGATGGTATGTTTTGCATACTATAACATTTTTATAACATAAAATTTAATTTTTAGATTCGGTCGAAATGTTTCGAAAAAGTGACAAAAGCAATGAAAAATTAAGCAAGCTAATAATATTATTCGAAAAGTATAAATTCAGCATATAAGTTTATCGTCTAAAGTCTATGGGTCGCTACACCATGAATGGTCACAAAGAAAATTATTGGGGTCACTCTCACATTACCTTTAATTCCTCAATAAAGCAAAAAATTGTAGGAAAAACCAACATGACTTAAAAAATTTCCTTAAAATTTACTAAATAACTTCTTAAAATTAAATCTCTCATATTTATCATTATTAAATGCTTCATTCTCCTTCTTAATTTTAAATTTTTAGACCGCGATGCTTTTTCTTGTGAAATACATGAGGCAGAGAAAATGTTTTTACTCCAAAATAGATCGCGAATCCTATAAGTTTAAATATCTCTGTTGTAACAGGATGTTTACAACAGTTTAAATTGGCAGGTTTTTCTTTAGAGTATGAAACAGGGAAAGATTCCTCGGACATTGTTTAGAGTAAAATGCTATCTCTGAAATAATAATGCGTATTATATTTAGCTTTAATAAATAATTCATCATTTCTTTTATAAAACTTGTAAATTTTATCTAATAAAAAGCTGTTCAAAAACTTTTCGTTATTTTATGATAATCTGGAAAGACTACTGAGACACTTAAAGTCAGTTGAGTCATTTCAAATACCGGTAGTATAAACAATTTCAAAGTTTTCTACAAGAATTTGATATATTTTGGCCATAATAAACTGAGAAGATATCGAAATGTTCTGAAACCAAAATAATTGTTCTTCTTTGAGGTGAAAGATGTACACTGGGAAATTGTTAAATGCTTCCTGTTAAAAAGATATGAAAGTCAGACTTCCGAGAATGAAAAGGGCGATATATAAACGTCTTAACATATCAGATGCTGAGAAAAACACACCTTCCTTAGACATATAAAATGTAACCGACAGTTTAAGAGATACTGGATTAAAAAGAATATGTGGCGGCCGTAAGAGGGCGTCTGCTTCTACCAGAATCGAAGTGAAGAGATGCTTTTGAAATCGAGTATTTAAACGCCATCGAACCTGTCCACTAGCAGAGATCCAGAGAGAGAGACAAGACTAGCTCAATTAGAGTTTCAGTTTTCCCACTGGCAGCGCCAGTCTCAGACGTTAGAGATGTTTCCTTTTTTTTTTTTTTGGTGACTTCATTTCCTGTGACAACTGAAGTAATTCGCCATGCAGTTCCAGTTCTCCTGCTGCTACAAGAATTGCCCTTCAGTTCCAACTAAAAGCCAACAAGAATGCTCCTAATCTTGTATTGTGTTTATCATCTCAAGTTTCTGGAAGGATCCAGGAAATACGTCGCATCAAATTATGTCATCTAGCTCTGAGCATCTTATTTCTTTTTGAGTTATTTTTACCTTGTTGAATTTTATTAAAGATCAATTGTTATCCATCAAACGTCTAATAATTTAGTGGAGTCAGACATATAAGCTGATGGTTACAAATACAAAGAATTCGATATGAAATTCTCAGCATGATATATTCTTTACAGGAAAAGGGAGATTGGGTAGAAAGGAAATGGAACACAAAATGGTACCATAGTGCAACTTCAAATATCCTAATTAGTTGGAGTTTGGACCGATACAGATATGTGGAAATGATTAGATAAATCTCAAAAATTAAGTGAAAAAGACGTCAGACACAGAAATGTATATAAGAATTAAAGAAAAAAAAACACAAAGTAAATTATGTCTGAAGGATCATTACACACACACACATATATATATTAACAAAAGAAAACAAAACTATGTCATAAAAGAAAAACCGAAACAACAAAAAAAGGAACAACACGCCAACGTCCGGGACGCGTCATCAGCAAGGGAAATCCCGAACGGGCGTATAAATAAATAAATTCGGTGTTTTCTAAACACAAACTCTAGCAATAATGCTAAAAAAAATTTGTTTCCCCGGAACACCGAACAAAAACCATAGTTTGAAATAAGGAAACAAAGATAAGAGCCAAGAATCCAATTGAAAAAAATGGAAATAAAAATAATAAAAGGCTCAGGTCCATTTGAAATAAAACACATGAAACCCAACCTCATAACCAACAAAGCGAAACGAAAATGAAGAAAAAGGTGTCAAAACTCACCCAATAATACACAAGAGGAGAGACAAAGGAAATAGGCGCAAAGCACGCGGCACGAACATCGTTCAAAAGTGCTGACGTGAACTCAGCTGTGGTGGTTGACAGTTAACGGTTAACGTCATGAGTCGCGGTAAATATTTTACTAGGAGTGAGAGGTGAAGAGTCTTAGAAACCTTTTGCTGTCTGTGAAGTCCTAGGAACTTTTTTACGAGTATCAGAAAGTAAACAATAGACAATTAACCAAACTGAGACCAACTGTAAAATACAATCGATCAAAGGCAAAAACAGCAATGTTTTTTTTCTACAGAACGCTGTGGATATATATATATATATATATATTAAGATTAGATATAATTAATGCAATATTATGTACACTAGTACCCTATTTTATTTGAAACGTACCGAAAATATTGCGTTTCTTTGAAGAATTAATTGTTTTCCGTGGGGCAGGATCCTGCAAACTTTGAAGGCAAGCAACATTACAGCGTTGCTTTCGGTTGTCGCTCCATCCACTTCAGAGTGTTTTAAAAGCTCAAAAACACGTAGAAAAAGTTTAATCTTCCGTCTCTTCGCCAGTTTCGACATCTTCGTTATATATTTGTTGTTTCTCCAAGACACTCTCTACGATCCCATCAAATATTCTTATCTGTAACGCTTGAACGTCTAAAATGGAATGCAAAATAATAACAATAGAATTAGCGTCATTAAATAATAACGTAACTGCCATTATTTGTGACGCTTGAACATCTACAACCGAATGCAAAATAATGGCATAAGAATTAGCGTCAATAAATAATAGCGTAATCTACCATTATCTGTAACGCTTAAACATCTACAACCGAATGCAAAATAATGGCGTAAGAATTAGCGTCAATAAATAATAGCGTAATCTACCATTATCTGCAATGCTTGAACATTTACAACCGAATGCAAAATAATAGCATCAATCAATAATAACGTGACCTGTT
>BGPR01001135.1:192109-204293 GCA_013235015.1 Araneus ventricosus
GTGACTGATGTGAAAGGCCATCCACTTCACGAAGAGAATAACGACACTAGCTTCCACAGTTCGCACTAACCTTGAAGCAGTCAGTTCGGTCTGATCGTGCATCCAAGTGCATGACACGCTCTACATAAGCCATGCTATCATGAAATGGTGGAAAATTATCCCTCCTTCAACTGTTTTGGAAGAATTAAACAAGGAAAGTTCAGTTGAGAACGCATCTGATGTATCATATCTCAATGGAGAAATGACTGATTACAATTACTCCAAAAACGATTCAGAGCTTGATGTGGATGCCCATCCACTTCACGAAGAGAATAGCGACTAGAATTCAGTCACAAATATGTGTATGAATCATCCATTCAATCTTTAATCTTATTATACCATAAAAAATAAAGTTGAATATAATTAAATAAGCGTAAAGTTGCAGAAAACGGGATGGCGCATCGTGTGCGCCAAACCTGGTTCGAGAAATAAACAAAAGTAACCTGTACGCAGAAGGTTAAACGAACTTCATTTACTACATCAGGTGATACGACTTCCGTATTCGAGCTGTACCGAATGGCGTTTCTTATTTGCTTCTGTATCATAGAATTATCTCATGCATAAAAGATACATTTCAATTAAGAACAATATTAATGAGACCTAAATAACAAAAAATAAAATTCACCTAGAAAGGCAAATAAATAAATTGCATACTTTCAACAGTCCCCCTTAAGATATTTACATAGTATTTTCTAACAATTAACGACGCTAGCAAAATAATCACGGCATTTCCAATAGTCTATTTTCCTGTTTCAAGGTTGAAAAAAATGTCGGAAAGCATTCAAACGATGTTTAAAAAATTTTAACTTTGTGATATCCCATCTGACAGAGAAACACTTTCGCCGTTTCCTGAGAGGCATGCCCTGAATGAATCAAAAGCAACTCTCCTCAGATTGCGAAGCATCATTCCAAAGGCTTTGAAGCTAAAAAGAAAGAGCATTCAAAAATAAAAGGAAATAAGATCATTCTGAAGAATAAAGACCCGTGTAGTAATGTGTGTGAAGGTGGATCAGACCCTCATTTTTCTTACGTTTCAACTCTCATTTAGCTTGTCCGTTCCACTGAACTGGAATGTCCACTCCAAGAGAAAGAGTCGCAGAATCTCTTCTACGACTTCTGTGAGGTCACAGGTGAGTTTGGGGTTCTCCCGTCTGTCTGTCTTTTCCATAACGATGTGTATACTTTATTTCTGAAAGCAACTGTCTTCGCAAATTGCTTCACTTTCAAACAATTAATTTCTCTGATTTTTCTTATCTTTAAAAAAGGCCAAAAAACGGTCGCTTATTTTTAGATCATTGTTATCAGGGAAGAAAATACTTTAGAGATTTCTGCTTGGGAAAAGAGAAATTCTTTTAAAATTTTTTCTGATAAAAGTGAAAAATGTATGCTATCTGTGCAATCTGAAGAGTAGTAGAGAGTTTGTCGATAATCTTCTGAGAGTGCAATATGTTAAATATATCAAAGTTTATTGAGTACAAGGTTACAAGTCATAGAGAAATTAGTTGTTTCAGCACGTGAATCACAATTAACTTATAAACATTTGTGGAAACAGAAATATTTTTAAAAAGTGATATGCAGGGAATTTAATACGGGTTCAGAATATCTCTTACCATATTCAAACTCTGCACGGCTGTCATATTAAAGAATTTTTAAGTAAAAAACGAAGGGACTTCATATACATCTCGCGAATATTTTGCGCAATTAAAGTCCCCGATCAAAGCAAAAGTCAACTTTCCTTAACACCCAGAAGAATTTGTCACACACAGAGATAACACAAATGCAAACAAATCATGGAGTTTCCATATTTAATATTCCGGTCTACTGATCTGAAAATTTTATTCCGACGGATGTCAAAAACTAGGAGGAAACAAAAAGTTTAAATATGTTTGAAAGAATCTACAATTCCATGTGGGAAAAACTGGTGATAAAACTAAGATATTTTCTCAGAGTAAGCTTTTCGTGTATCTTCAAATATAAAACACCGTCGTTCAACAAATGCAGTGCAGACCACCGGTTATATGGTAATCAAATCATCCTGAAAATCATACCACAGGTTATATGGCATCAAATTTCAGAAGCTTGTGCATGCCTCTTGACTTGCGTTTGAATTTCATGCAAGTCAAAAATGCTTTTTTTACGTTGAGCAGAGTAAATATTTTTTTTTCTCTTTTGCAATGAAAATCATATTCTAAACTTGAATGCTTAAAATTAAAAAAACTAATTATTATTAAATTAATTATTATTACACTTGATATAAGGTATTGTTCCGTTTCACATTAAATAATTTCATCAGGATTTTCTGTTTGGGTTTCAAGACGCACTCAAGAGAAGGAAAAAAAATAGCTATGGTGAATAATATTCTCTTTGATGGCAATTGAGAAACAAGATATATTATTTATTTATTAGTATTAACATATACCAGTATATCGTGTTTATTATTTTAAAATATTTTGGTTTATTCTGTTAAAGAAAAAATGGATAAACATTTCATAGCAGCTACCTGAGCAAAACATTTATCTCGGCTTTAAAGCCAATTTGAGTTCAAAATTTTAAACAGAATTTGGATTTAACTATTTCACAATTTAGTTTTACAAAGAGTGCACTCGAATGAAAAACCAAAAGCTGACAACTTAAGTAGAAATTAGTTTAATCTTTTTTTGATGCTTGACTAAAGTAGGGGAAAGGTTTATGAAATACTCTTCTTACTAATTAGAAATGATGCTAAGAAAACTTAAAGCAAAATATATGTTAAGAAAGTTGAAATGCATATGATAGAGACATTTTAAATTGCTTAAAAAGAAGAAAAAATATATAACCCAGTTGATTGAAAAAATTCAACCACATCTTATTCAAAGATATTAATATTTGCTTTCATTACTTAATATGTAACTTCCTACAACCGTAAACGAATTTTTCTTATTTCTGTAATGTGAGAGAAATATGAAGATAAACTGTCAAATTTTTTGCATTTTTGAGCGAAGAAGCATGAACTCAAATTCCGATGCCACAAAGAATTCTACAAATAATCGATCATGCATATGAACCTGGTTTTTACTAAATCTGAGTGAATGTCAAACTTTATCAAACTAACCCACTATGGAAAATTTGGGTCAAACTTTCAAACTTTTCAAACTTATAATACGGCAAGTGTATCTCTCTATCTATAGAGTAGTTAGCATTCATAAAGAATGCACCCCTCGATAGAAGGTAAATTCTTATATTTATGACACCTTATACTTATATAACATACAAGAGATCTCCAAGCCCTCGTCAAATTCTGTATCATAACTGCCCCACGCGTACTAATGTTGCGAAAAAAATTGTGAAAATCTGCTGATTTAAATTGTTATATATTAAGCTTTAACTATTTTTACATGTCATGTATTCTTTGTATGAACTTCATACTTTGGCTTTTATGGTACAGCTAAGCTTTCTTCTTATTCAAAAACTGTTTTAAATTAAAACGAAAAGTAAAGGTGTATACCATTCTCCAACCTATTATCATAAAAGAACATTGAAAATCACAGAAATTTGATACGCAATATAAAGTATTTGCATTGCAGGAAATCTATTGCACATTACAGATAAAGATCCTTTTTCACATAATAAAAAATCTTTTGCAAAATTACTTTCATTTGTGATGGATTAAAGCACGCACAAGAGGAAAAGTGTAACATCTTACGAAAACATTTTGGTAAGGAAATATGTCATCAATGTCAAAGAAACCGCCTTCCCCATAATACCAAAGAAATTTCCCGAGCAGTGTAAAAAAGGCAATTGCTAGCAAAATCGGATACTTTTCTTCACTCTTTAATATTCTTGTCTACTGATCTGAAAACCTTTTTGAGACTGACGGCAGATGTAACAATCTGGGCTCTGAAGAAAAGCCCAAAAATACCCGAAAAATGTCGATCATTCCATGGGAAAAAAACGTTCTAGAAAATCCTCATGTATATTTTTTAAGACTCATCTTCGTATTCATATCCTCAAATATGAAACGCACGTCTTTTCACAAACGGAGCGGGTGTAGTGCCTGTTATATGGCACCAGAAAGCTTAAGAGGTCCTATTCACACACTTTCATACTTGTCATGAAATGGAAATATTTTTATACTCAGAGCAGAATCAGTTTTCTTTCTAACAATGTTACGAATAACTTATCCAAAACTCAATGGGATATAAGTTCTGGTCCATTTCAATATTTTGGACCAAATCATAGAAGCATTTCCAAATTGTGATTTTCACGAGACACTGTTATATGAAGAAAAATTGTCTGTTATGAATAACGTTCATTTGTGATGCGCGCGTACAAGTATGTTGCTAAAACATTAAAAGTAAAAAAGTTTAATGTAACAGACAAAAGGATTTCAAGTCATTAGAATCTGAAAGTTTGTTGAAAGATGGACTTTTTTTATTTAATATTTGGTATAAGTATCTATGCAAATAGTAATTGTTTCTTCACCAATAACTGCTGAAAACTGAACGCATCATTTGTCTCTAAAGGAGGTATTATTATTAATCCACCGGGAAAAAAATCGACCATATAATGTTTACGGATATACAAAACCCTATCAGCGTAAAGATGAAATACAGAAAAACAAAATTAAAATAATAATAATAATAAATACAAAAAGTAAACTGAAACAGTCTGCAATGAAAGTCTTAATTGCTGGTGGAAGCGAGAAAAGTCTTTCTTAATCCATAATGACATCATGCATTCGTTCATGAAGAATCTTCAAAATACTCACGAGTCGTGCCAGGTATCTTTTGTCTTGTCAATATTTTCACACCATTTCGATAGATTTTCAGCAATGGCTTCGTGAAATCAGAGGGTTTTGTCACTGGGCAGACTGTTGCGTTGTGGTTTGGAAGTGGCTAAAGAAGGTATTGATTACAGTCGACGTTCTTTAAATTTATGTTGAAAGATGCATAAGCCTATTTTCACACATGGTGTTAAGAAAATCCTAAGTAACAGCGAAGTGGTGGCAATTGAGATTTATAGAGGAAGTATCCAGCACACAAGCATTAAGAGACATTTTAGGACAGAATATGAAAAAGCAATTAATTTTGCATTAACCGTTGATATGTAATTGCTTATATATATTAAGTAAATAATATTTTTTTAGTTGCCCGGAGTGCATAAAACGTTTCGGACGCTTAAAAAAATCCAGCTCAAATGTTATTTTCTCCATCTAACCACGATTCCACTTGAGTATATACCTGGGAAACAGTTCCTAAATAGGAATGTTTCTGATAATTCACTATGTCGTACGTATATTTCCATTAGTATTTCACCCTTCGAAGCTTTATGATACTGTGAAATATAAGATTTCTTTTTCAAAATCAATGCAGTTTTCACAAATATCGCAAACCTGGAATGTTTAATTAGATGTTTTAAAATAGTTTTTAATTACTTTAATAAATTTCATTATCAGTAAAGATATTTAGGTGTCAATTAATATTAAAATCTTAGCTCTGAAATTTTTGTCTGTGGCTTATATTATCTATATTATAATAGTTATTTTTGGACTAATCTTAACAACTTTTTCTTAAGGCAGGCAGTAGAAAAATGTATGAGTTGAACATTGTTGATTTATAGAGCAAGTATGTAGGTTTATATGGGCATGTACTGTGGAATTTTAGTGGAACACAGACCATCTCATAGTCCATTCTATTATGAAACCCTATCAAATATATAATGACTGGTTTTGAAAAACCAGAGAAACGTCTTTATTAGGAGGCAAAACGATCACTGAGAGAGTAGAGATATTTAGAAGGAAAATTCGCATTGGAGACGGAAAACATCTTCTAAGACCCGAAATAAAGTAAATAAAATAAACAGAATTATCAATATTATGTTTTTAGGAAAGAATTCTTAATTTTTAATGAAAACATGATTGATTTTAATAAGGGATCATTACTATAGATTCAATAATTTTAATTTTTCAATATTTTCTAGCTGTTTGCGAGTTTCTGAAAAGTTCCTTCAAAAACTATACGGTAAAAATATATTAAGAATTAGATACTAATAAATTGATATCCAGGTGGTCCATGAATATATTTTTCATTATAAATTCTACTTTAAATAGAAAGAGAGATATGTTTAAGAATAGATAGAAATGGCAATAGATAGAAATAGATCGGGAAAAATGGAAAAACAAAACAATATGCATATAAAAGTGCAAAATGGTTTTTACAATTGCTAGATTATGAACTTTAATCACATATTCAGAAAAATCTTAAAACGAAAAAAAAAAGACATTGAAGTCTCCTTTCTTTGTAATGAAGCAAATATCAATGGAATCCAAGGATATCTCGCTAAACATTTGCTGAAAAAATTTACAATCGATGGCAAAGAAAACTTTCCCGCAGCCCCACTCAAAGTTTGCCACATTCTTTGAAAATACAAACGCAGACAAAACCGGAAGAGTCTTGAATATTCTCTTCACTGGCGTTCCTTTTTGACTTCTTATTAGTAAATGTTTTTATGTTCAGAGCAAAATCATTTTCTCTTTGCTTGCTGTTACAAATATCTTATTCAAAACTAGAAAGACTGCAATATCTAAATCTCTTTACAGTTTTCAATCAAACGGAAATTCCACGAGTCACAGTTAGGAATAGGAAAATTACATGATATCAATACTATATATCGCTGAAGTAAACTGTAATATAGTTGAAAAGTTCGGTTAAAACGATAAATCTGCATCATTAAATCATGCAAACGAGAGGAAAATTAAAAAATCAAAGTTCTTTGCAGAAAGGTTTCTTTGATTTGAAACCAGTTCAAACTCAGGTTTTGTTGAAGAAGTGAATTTGAGGTTACGCGAAATGCCATTTAAGGTTTCCGACTGCTTTAAAATCGTCGTTCTCGATGAAATTATCAAAAACTTTTTATGACTTAATTTTGTAGCCTGTTTAATCAGCTTTCTAAAACTGTCTCACTTTTTACTCTACGTTAGTTACAAATGGAGTTACAGCTGTTTTATTACCGAACTGTCAGCATTATTTTATGTTGCGTGAAAACTTTAAATGTGTTTTCTGATAAAGGATATTTTTGAGGAAAAGTGTCGACCGTAACAATGATTTCTCAAAAAGTTATTCAAGTATTGATATGAAATTTTCTGAGATGGTTTTCTGTAATATGCTCGATGTTCTCCTCTAAAAACTAAGGTCAATTTTAAAATCAAGTATCATTTTTGAGTGCTTAAATATAAACGAAAAGCATTTTTTATGAAAAATTACCAGTTTAGTAACTATGTTCAGCTATATCTCAAAACTATTTTGAAACACAAGAAATATTTTAGAGCATAACACAGATAACTGTCATAAAAATGTACTCCTGCAAGGATTTATGTATATTTAGAATATGATTTTGTCTATGGCTGTTAGCGTAAGGCAAATATTTTAGTCATTTTTCTTCCAATTTCTCAGTTTTTTTTAAAAAAGTATTATTTTGAAAGACTAATTTCACAATATTTTCATAGTTTTAAAGGATATGCAGTTGAAAAATAACATTAAAAATATATATAAGTTATTTTTCAAAAAAATGTCTCCGAACGCAGTCGGATACCTTAATCTGAAAGTAGTTAATACATCTGCGATCATTCAATACATAATACATCTTTAGGTAAGTAAAGACTAGATGTGAGGGTGAGTATATATCGATGATCGTCAAATATTTGAGGAACATTTGAATTTAAATTGAAATATTAAGAAGCCGATATTTCATATCAGCCGTCTAGTTACGAGAATCGGCATTTAAATTGAATGTATTCAAAGCAAAGGTTCTAGATTTGTGTTTAATATGTATTTTATTAATTTAATGGCAAATTTCGATGTTTAATGGGAAGAAAAATTTGAAAATAAATTTTAAAAAATAAAACATTCTTCCTTAAAAAGGCATTAGATGCACTCAAAATAATAAACTATGAAAATTAAAGATAAAAGTAAGCAAAAAGTAAATTATGAAATAACACATAGAATGTTAGAAACATTTTTCCAAGTGACATAAGACTCTTAAATTCCAATAAATAAAGAGTTTTAAAAGAGAATAGTATATAAATAATAAAAATTAAACTCCAGGTGAAAATTCGGTTAATTTTTAATTTTGTCAAGAAAGTATTTTAGAAAAGCGAAAAAAGTTCATAATTCTTAAGACAAAATGATTGAAAAAGAACCGCAACCAAATTGTTTCTGCAAGAAAAGAACACCGCTTTTTAAGAGATTACTGACCTGTCAAACTCACCTGCTACTCGTACTATTTCCGCTTATCAGGTTTCCACTTTCACAGATGGAAAATGAAAAAAGCCTGGAAAACATTTGAACAATCCTTTAAACATTTCAGCAATGTGATATACCATTTGACCGAGAAACACTTCCCACCCCTTACTAAGAAAGGAATGGAACAAAAACAATGTATCGCAAGAATGCGAAAAATCACTGCGAAAGCTTTTGAAGTGAAAAATGAAGGGCATAAAAAGTGGAAACAAAATGCAACAATCGAGTCGGATAAGAGAGTACATAAATGCAAAAAAAGAAAAGAATTCATTTTAAAGTCTGTAGAAAAGTGGAATAAAATCATATCATTCTAATGTCTCGATTCTTCTTTACTTTGTCTGCTTCTCCGAAATTTAAGTCAAATTCTCTGAAAAAAGTAGTAAAAATATCTTCTAATGCTTTTATAATATCGGATATGTATTAAAGATCATCCTTCTTCTTCTTTCGTAGCTCTTAAACAGAACGGGTGTGAAGAATTAAATTGGTATTACATGATTATCTTTCAAGCATGCAAATATTGCTCCACACTGTTCACATGAGTTTTTACACGTAAGTCCTTATGAATTACTAATTCACAGCTTAATGGTTATTGATATTTATAAGCATTTTTATTTAATATAAGCAACAAATCATAGGAATAAAAATTTCTGTTTAAGAAGTCTGTCCTCTTTTCCCTTCCTTTTATAGGTCTCAGCCGGAATTTTTGTTTGAAAAACTAAATAAGAGATTTTCTTTTCTGTATACCATTGCAATGAATCTACAAATTGTTTGCATAAATTTTTAACCACAGGCATTTATAAATCGCTAACTCATCACTTAATAGTTATTAATAATTTTAACTGTTTTATCCATATAATTAAATAATAATTGAAATGTAAGCAGAAAACTATAGGACTAAAAACATATTTTTATGAAATTTTTTGATATATTCTGAAAAGTTTCACTTTAGAAAACAGAAAAAAAAGCATGAATTTTTCCCTCTTATAGTCTTGTAAACTCTTCTGTGGAAATATAATTTAGAAAAAAATACATAATCGAAATATTTTAAGCTCGTTCTGTCTGTTATGGTTATCATTTTACGCACAAGTATCCCGTATTCAAAAAGTCCGTTGAAAAACCATTTCCTTTCTGACTTAGTAGAACAATCACCCAGAGATCACTGAGGAACCTTGCAAGACATTCACATTATAAAATTCATAGAAACAAGTTTTCGTTTTTAAGCGAAAACGCAAACAAAACAGAAAGCTTATTATAATATTCCGATGTACTGATCTAAAACTACAGACTTATAGAATTGGGAAGTAAAGAAACGTTCAAATATATTAGACACATGTCTACAATTCCAAATATGCAAAACCAGTTATACGGATGAAGAAAGAGTTAGAGGTTTGCTTACTCCCCTCTTCACATTCATTTCGAGTTGGCATAAATCGAAAACATATTTGAATTGAGAGATAGACGGTTTTATCCCCTTTTGAGCTGCGTATCTTATTCAAAACCGGAGGAATATGAGGTTTGCCCCCTTTCACGGTTCCAGACTTTTCCAGGCACGGATTTTCAATTTGATTTTGACGAGGTACCATTTAAAGAAAGCTATGAGTACCATTTGTCAGTGATAGAAGTTGAAAATGAGACGATGTGCCTTTGAATAGCCTCAATAAGAAAATGAGTAAATGAAAAAATCAAGGGGGCCCTTTATAAGATTTCCTTCGACTTTGAAACGAATTTGAATTAAATTTCTTTGATGGAATCTAGATTCTGTGATTTTTTACAAGGTATGAAGCAGGTAATGATAGATTTTTTACAAATGATTGTTTAAACCTCAAAATTGAAATCTAAGCATTAGTTTTAGCAATTATCAAATGATATAGAAGGATTTATGAAATGTTTTTTTTACATTTCATAAATTTTATAAAATGTATACATATCTTCTCTTTTAGAATAGGTGTATAGAAAGCAAACCGATTTTCGCTAAAATATCTGAGAGTTGGATAAACTTAAAATATTTTAACAGTAGAAATTATACTTCCAGACAACTCAAACAAATCTACTGCATGATAAGAGAAGATATAAATATTTTGGTTTGCCATTAATAAACCATTTCCTGTAAAACGATTAGCAATTTTCTTTAATTTTAATTCTTTAATGTGATTCAAGACAGTTTCCATATATTCATGTCTTTGGCCTTTCGTGGTTTGCAGTAACCATAACTGTTAACTGATACATAATAATTTTACCTTAATTTCTTTTCTTCGTCATAATGTTTAACGAATACATTTTAAAAATATTCTTTGTAGCTTAACTTAAAAATCTTTAAAGTAAAAAGGAAGAGAAAGAAGATTAAGAAATGCTAAGGAATTGGAGGCTTTATTAAGATCAAAATGTCACAAACTTCGTGTCCAGTTATGAGTTATATAATTATATCTATAAATAATCTTGTTTCTATGAGTTATAACTATATAACTATCGCGTGAGTTATATAATTTTTGTAAGTTGCAAAACCTATTTTTCTCCGTACTGTCATTTTCTATTTCAAAACTGTTAAAAGTTGAATTCATTTTTAATCATCTATTTAAAGGAATCGGAATCTTCATTTCCCGCATAAAGTCTTGAGAATGCAGCATTTACGCTGAAAATTACGTTAGTTTAATTTGAGACATGGAATTTTTTCTGGAAATGGAATGATATTCTTCAGTTATGATAAAAGTGAAACACAATGTTATATTAAAACTCACTGATTCATAATCACATACAAGTTGTACAGAATGCCATTTGCTATTCCTTTCCATGTTACAGACTTATTTCTTGAAAGAAAGATAACTTAATATCTGAACAATATTAATGACAAAAAATTACAACAAAAAAAGCACCTAAAAGGGCAATAATAAAAATATCGAATTTTCAGAAGAGTTCTCCTTTGTCAAAATCGTTCCATATATTCGACGGCAAATTAACAACCTAACAACGTATCGTAACATTTCCAAGCATCAGGTTTCCTCTTTCACAGCTCAACAAAAATGTTAGAAAGCATTCAAAGAATCTTTCAAAAATTTTAGCTCTGTGATATCGCATTTAACCAAGACACGCTTTCACCCTATACCAAGAATGACGCCCTGAACGATTAAAAGAAACGCCCGTCAAAATGAGACACACATTCCAAAAGTTTTGAAAGTGAAAAAGGAAGAGAAGGAAAAAAAGAAGTCAAATGTAACATTAAAAAAATGGGAAAGAATATCATTATGAAAAACAAAGACTATTGTAGTAATCTGTGGGAATGCTGATTAAACCTTGGCTTTTCTAACATTTTTACTTCCATTTGTCTTCGCCGTTTCGCTGAGCTGGAATGGAAAATCACCTGGAATGGCAAATAAATAAATCGTATCTTTAAAACAGTCCTTCTTAGATAAATTTAACCTAGCATTTTCTATCAAATAACCAACCTAGAAAAATAACAGCGCCATTTCCGAACGTCTGTCTTCCTCTTTCACAGTTGAAAAATCATTAATGTAATCTTTAAGATCTTACAATCTTTAATACAATCATTATTACAACTTTAATACAATCATTAATACAATCTTTAAGATCTTACAGTCTTTAATACAATCATTAATACAATCTTTACAATCTTTACGATCTTACAATCTTTAATACATCTTTATGATCTTACAATCTTTTTAATACATCTTTATGATCTTACAATCTTTTTAATACAATCTTTAAGATCTTACTATCTTTAATACAATCATTCATATAATTTTTAAGATCTTACAATCTTTAATACAAACTTTAATACAATCATTAAGACAATCTTTAATGCAATCATTAATACAATCTTTAATACAATCATTATTACAATCTTTAATACAATC
>BGPR01001135.1:204346-235710 GCA_013235015.1 Araneus ventricosus
TTACAATCTTTAATACAATCATTAAGATCTTACAATCTTTAATACAATCTACAAAAAGCATTCATAAAATCTTTTCAAAATTTCAACTTTTTGATTTTCCAAGTGAGGAAGAAACACTTTCGTCCCTAACTGAGGAACATGTCCTGGACGAATCGAAAACAGCGCTGGCTAGAATGCGAAACATCATTCCAAAACCTTAAAAGATGAAAAGGAAGAGTGCCCAAAAAGAAAAGGAAAAATATCATTCTGAAAAACAAAGAGCCATACAGTAATCTGTGGAAAAGTGGATTATAACGTCATTTTTCTTACGTTTCAGCTCTCATTTAGCTTGTCCGTTTCACTGAACTGGAATGTCCACTCCAAGAGAAAGAGTTGCAGTAATCTCTTCTACGTCATGTCACAGACTATTTTAGGGTTCTCCTCTTTCTTCGTCTTCATCATAACCCTGCGCATTCCAGATTTATCAAAGCAACTGTCTTCGCAAATTGCTTCGCTTTCAAACAATTAATTTCTCTGACTTTTCTTATCTTTAAAAAAAGACAAAAAATATCGCTTATTTTAAGGTCGTTGTTATCAGGGAAGAAAACACTTTAGAGTTTTTTTGCTTGGGTTTGGGGAAGAGAAATTCTTTTAAAATATTTTCTGATAAAGGTGAAAAATGTATGCGAACTCTTCTTTCGTAAGAGTAGTAGAGAGTTTGTCAATAATCTGAGAGTTCGATATATAAAATAATTCACAGTTTATTGAGCATATGACTTTATAAATGAAAGAGAAATTAGTTGTTTCAGCGCGTGAATCACAATTAACTTGTAAACATTTTTGGAAAATAACTTTTAATAAGTGATGCGCAGTGAATGTATTATCTGCTCAGAATATCCCTCACTATGTTCAAAATCTGTAGATATATCACGTATTTAAAGATTTTTAAGTAGACACCGAAGAGACTTCAACGAAGACTTTGCGCAACGAATAACCCTAATCAATGTAAAATGTAGCTTCCGTTAACACTCAGAAAAAATTTTTTCGCAAAGAGACAACACAAATGTAAGCAATTCACGAAGTATCCACATTAAACATTCCGGTTTACTGATCTGAAAACCTCTTCTGTCACAAGTAAAGAACTAGAAGGAGACAAATATGTTTGAAAAAGTCTGTAATTCCATGGGAAAAAGCTGGCGATATAACTTTAAGATATTTCCTCACAGTTAGATTTTCGTTCTCAATTTTGTTCAGTAAATATCACAATCATTTTACAAATGTTATGAATTCAAAGATATTGATATTTACTTTCACTCTTTAATATATAATTTCCTAAAACTGTAAGCGAATTTCTTTTGTTTCTATAAGGTGAGAGAATTATGTAGGTAAACTGAAAATTTTGCATTTTTTGAGCGAAGAGGCATTAACTCGAATTCCGATGCCACTATAAATTCAACAAATAATCGATCATGTTTATGAACCTGGTGCTTGTTAAATCTGGATGAACGTAAAATATTTTCAAAATAACGCACACATGAAAATTGGAGGTTCTTTAAATCTTACAATGGGACAAGGAGAGTATATCTCTCCATCTATAGGGTAGTCAACATTTCCTATAGAATGCACACCTCAATAGGACTTAAATTATCATAATTATGACATCTATTTCTTGTATGACATCCGTGAGATCTCCACCCACATCCAAATCCTGTATCACAACTCCACCACGTGTACTAAAGATGTGAATAAAATTATGAAAATCGGATGATCTAAATTATTGTTATATATTAAGCTTTAAATAACTTTTCATATCACCATGAGTATAACCATGATATACTCATGATATAACCATGGTTTTCTCGAGAACCATACAGATAAGCTTTCTTCGCAATAAACCATTGCTATACATTAAAACGAAAAGTGAAGGTGTATAACATTTTCCTTCTGATTATCATAAAGAACATCGCGGAACACAGAATGTGATGTACAAAATAAAATAATTGTATTTCAAATAATTTATTACGCAATACCGAGAAAGAATTTTTTTATCAGATATTGGCAAAGGTAGGTTCATTTTTTGCAAATTAAAGCTCGCACGAAGGAAAAGTGGAAAGATTTTTGAAAATTTTGAGGTTAAGAAATCTGTCAATGATGACAAAGAAACCGCTCTTCCTATAATATTAAAAAAAATCCCCGATATGCGTAAAAAGGCAAATTCAAACAGAGCTGGAAACTTTTCTTCCATCTTTAATATTCTAGTCTACAGATTTGAAAACCTTTTTGAGACTGACGGTAAATGTCTCAATCTGGGCTCTGAAAAAAAGCCCAAAAATACCGGGAAAATGTCGATCATTCCATAGGGAAAAAACGTTCTAGAAAATCCTCATGGATATTTTTTAAGACTCATCTTCGTATTCATATCCTCAAATATGAAACACACGTCTTCTCACAAACGGAGCGGGTGTAGTGCCTGCTATATGGCACCAGGAAACTTAAAGAGGTCTGTTTATTTTCCTCTTCACACGCTTTCGTATTTGTCAAGAAGTGGAAATATTTTTATACTCAGAGCAGAATCAGTTTTCTTTCTAAGAATCTGTTACGAATAACTGATCCGAAACTCCAAGGTATATGAACTCTGTGTCTATTTTAGTATTTTAGAACAAATAATCGATGCATCTTCAAACCGATTTTCACGAGGCACTATTATATGACGAAAAGTTATCTGTTATGAATAACATTTATGTGTGATAGCTATGATAACCACATGCGTGTAAGTATACTTCTAAAACATGCAAAGGAATAAAAAGTACGATGCAAAAGACTAACGGATTTGAAGCCATTTGAATCTAAAAGTTTGTTGAAAGATGGAATTTTTATTTAGTAATTTGGAATAATGTAAACATTAATTGTTTCTTCACCAATAACTGCAGAAAATTACATATCTTATTTGTCTCTAAAGAAAGAATGATTGTAGTTGACGTTCTTTAAATTTATGTGGAAAGATTGATAAGCCTATTTCACACTTGATGTTAGTAAAATCCATATTAACTGCTAATGGTGGTAATTGAGATTTGCAGACGAACTATCCGCATTTAGAAGCATTTCAGGGACAGAATATGAAAAATATTAATTTTCCATTCATGTTTATATGTGATTGCTTATATATTAATAAAATAATGATGTTTTATTTTAAGCCTGTTCTTAAAAAGTTTTTGAAGCCGGAAAAACATTCCAGGTCGAAAGTTTTTTTTTCTTCCTTTTACACGATTCTACTTAAGCATATGCCTGAGAAATAGTTCATAAACAGAAATTTGTCTGAGAGATCACTCTATCATACATATATTTCTATTAGCATTTAACCCTTTGAAGCGTTATGAGACTGTGAAATGCAAATATTCCTCTTTGAAATCAATGCAGCGTTTACAAATATAATTAGAAGTTTTAAGAAAATGTTAAATTACTTTTGCAAACTTCATTATCAACAACGATATTTAGGTGTCAGTTAACATATAGATCATATGTCTGAAATTTTTGTCTGTGTTTTATACTATCCATGCTATAAAATTTATTTTTGATTTATTTTAAGGGAGGATGTAAAAAATGTACGAGTTGAAAATTGTTGCTATAAAGTGAAAGCATATATTTTGATATGGGCGTGTGCTGTGGAATTTTAGTGGAACACAGACAATCTCATAACGCATTCACATTAAGAAACCCTGCATATATGCATCGCCCGACTGTGGGAGACGACCCTAAGCGTTGCACATATGCATCGCCCGGCCGTGGGAGACGATCGTAAGCGATGCATATATGCATCTCCCGTACCGAAAGGTTAAGCAACCCTATCAAATATTTATTAACCGATTTTGAAAAACCAAAGAAGACACTTTTCTGGAGGTAAAACGAACACTGAGAGAATAGTGACGTCTCGTAAGAAAATTCGCAATGAAGTTATAAAAAACAGTTTCTAAGATATTAAATTGACAAATCAAAAAATGAATCATAAATGTAGTATTCCGCCCACACATCGTCAAGAATGTCGTCTGGACCCGTAGTCCAGATCCAACTATTGGCAACGCTCTACAAGCACACGTCACGTGACACGACGGAACTCTTCTCTTGCTAGACAGAACTGAGCCCGCCTTTGCGAAGAACGGACGTGGTTCGATTGAGGGATGGAACTCGATGCTTGAACTGCCGTGATGATTGACTAACTTAACTTGACGTAAAAGGGCAGTAACCACCTTCTCAATTCTTTTACTTGAACTCTTTTCTTTTATGTTTTTGTCGTCCTCCTAAGTGTTCCATAAATGTCTAAAAAACCAAACCAACTGTGTTCTCATATGTCCATGAAACTGCATACTTCTCACATAGGAGCTAGACTTCCATACTACATCAATATAATTTTCTGTTGCAAGAATTTCTTATTTTTAAGCAAAACATTATTGATTTTAATTAGGGACCAAAACCACAGATTCAATAATTTTAATTTTCCAAAATTTTCTATCTGTGCGTGAAATCAAAACCCATAAGATAAAAATATATTGAGAATTAGATGCAAATGGCCGGGAAAAGTGACGTCTCCCAACCCAACCGGGGGTACCAGAATAGACCCCTAAGATTCAGATTTTCAATGAGTATATTCTCTGAATAAATTCTTCTTGAAAAAAAAGGTAGGCAGGTTTAAGAAATACACATGAAAACAGAATGAAAACGCAAATAAAAATTTATCAAATTCAAAAATTGTTTTCTAACCCTTATGTCTCGCCCCCGTCATATTGAAGGGCATAGAATTATCACATTTTTAGGATTATAAACTAAAATGTAATCATTAATTACCTTCATGATATAATAACACAAATACATTTAATAACACAAAAACATTTAATAAAACAAAAATCACGTAGAATCCATAAGCATCTCAAGTATTCTATGCCTTCTTAGAATGAAAACTACAGCAATTTTCCAAAACAAGAGGGGTCATCTTATTAGATTGCAAAAAAAATACAGCGAACCTTAAGGGGTAAAGCTGCTAGATTATGAACCTTAATCACATATTCGGAAAATTCTTACAAAGCGGAAAAAAGACATTGAAGTCCCTTTTTGTGGTAATGCTGCAAATGCCAATGGAATCCAAGAATATCTCGCAAATATTTGTTGTAAAAATTTGCAATCGATTGCAAAGGAAATTTTCCCTTGGGCCCACTCATAGTTTGGGACATTCATCGAAAATAGAAACCCAAACAAGACCGGAAACATTTTCCCATCTTTAATATTCTGGTATACAGATCTGAAAATCTTTTTCTGACAGACTTCAAAAACTGGGAGGAGTAGAAATATTCAAATACATCAGAAACATCTCTACCATTTCGCGGCAAATACCGACGAGAAAAAGCTTTGGGATATTTTCCAATGGTTTTCATTCGTATTCGCGTCCTCAGATACAAAGCACGCGTCTTTTCACAAATGCAGTGCGAGGCACCAATTCTATGCCACTGAGAAATTTAAGAGGCTTGTGTATTCACTTCACTATCGCTCATATCTGACTTATTCGGAAATGTTTTTATATACAGAGTAAAATCAATTTGTCTTCGCTTTCTGTTACGAATATCTTATTCAAAACTAGAAACGGTGTAATATCTAAGTCTGTTTAAAGATCTAAATCAAACGGAAATTCCACGAGGCACAGTTGAAAGCGGAAAATGCACATGCTTTCTATAACATATATCTATGAAGAAAACTTTAATATAGTTGAAAAGTTCGGCTGAAATGAAAAATCTGCATCATTAAATCACGTAAACTGGAAAGTAAATGAAAAAAGGAAAATAGTTTGTAAAAATTTGTACTCTAATTTGAAAAAAAGATTTTAACTCGGATTCTGTTGAAGTAGAGTGTTTGAGGTTAAGCAAAATATCATTCAAATTGAATGTAGTAATGCGTCAGCGATGATTCAACAATGAAAGTCATGTTTAGGTAAAAAATAAATATAAGGTTGAGTATTTATCAACGTTCGTCAAATTTTTGAAGTATGTTGTGGATTTCAAAAGAAATGTTAAGAAAGGCAAAACTATATCAGCAATTTAGTTACGATAATTGGTAATAAAATTGAATGTATTCTATCAACGGTTTTATATTTGTGCTTAATATATATTTTATTTATTTATTGCTATAATAATTATGATTATTTATTTATTTAACGCGCAAAACCTTTCACATCAAACTTTAAACCTTACCTTCTTAAAGAGGTCTTAGATGTGCTCAAAAGAATAATGTACAAAAATGGAAGATAATATAACGCAAAATGTTAATTATGAAATAATACATAACATGTGAGAAAAATCGTTCCAAAGGATATGACTCTTAAATTAGAATAAATAAAGAGTGCTTTAAATATATTCACATATAAATAATGAAGAATAAACTCCAGCTGAAAAGTCGGATAAAAATATAATCAATTTTCACCATTTGATTCGGTATTTGAAAGCCAATAAAATTTTTTAATTGTTTTAATTCCTTTTAATCGTAAATTTCTTAAATATGAAAATTAAATATTCTTGTTAATGAACCTTGACTGCTTCATTAAAACAAAATAATGCAATTATTTTTTAAATCTAGAACACTTATAACATGATAAATTGTAAATAACTTTTCAATTTCCTCTTTGAGCGTTTTCAGGATAGATTTCTATTTTTAAATTATTTAAAAATATATTTTGAAACAATATTCATTATTTAATATTTTTTATTCATGCTCCACTAAAAACATTTAATGAATTACATTTTCGTCAAGAAATTATTTCAGTGAAGGGAAAAACTTCATAAATATCGAGACAAAATTATAGAAATCGGAACCGCAAACGAATTGTTACTGCAAAAAAAACACTGCTTTTTAAGAGACTCCTCTCCTGTCAAACTCACCTGCTACTCGTACTATTTCCCCTTGTCGGGTTTCCACTTTCACAGATGGAAAATGAAAAAAAGCATAGGAAACATTTCAACAATTGTTGAATCATTTCAGCAATGTGATATCCCATTTGACCGAAAAACACATCCCACCCCTTACTAAGAAAGGATTGAAGCGAAAACAACGCATCGCAAGAATGCGGAAAATCATTTCAAGATCTTTTGAAGGAAAAAACGAAGCACATAAAAACGTGGAAACAAAATGCAACAATCAAGTTGGAGAAGAAAGTACATTCATTTTAAAATCTGCGGTAAAGCGGGATGAAACTCTCTCTGAATCTGATCTCTGAAAAACGTAGTAAAAATCTCTTTGACTGCTTTTGTATTTTCGGAAATGAATTTTCAATTCATCCTTCCTTTCTTTCGTAGCTCCTAAACGGAAACTGGTGTGATGAATTAAATTGGTATTACATGATTATTTTTTCTGCTTACCATTCCAACATTGCTACAAACTTTTCACATAAATTTTTACTCGTAAGGCTTTATGAATAGCTAATTCATAACGTAATGGTAATTGATATTTTCCAGTTGTTATTTTAATATAAGCAACAAATCATAGGCATAAAAAACGATATTTTATGAAATCTGTCGGGCATATTCTCAAAAGTTTCATTTTACGAAACAGAGTAAAAGCATTAATTTCTTCTGTTATGGTCTAAAAAATTCTCCATTAAAATAAATTTATTTAAAAAAAAATATACTATGGAAACGTTTTAGTCGTCAAGAACAACGTCCTGAAAATTAGACGCTCATTCCAAAAGCTTTGAAAGTGAAAGAGGGAGAATGGGAAAAAAAGAAGAAAATGTAACACTCAAAAAGAAAAGAAAAGAATATCATTCTTAAAAAAATTTTATGTAACAATCTATGGAAAAGTGCATTAAACCCTTGCTTTTCAACTTTCATTTAGCTTGTCCGTTTCACTGAACTGGAATGTCCACTCCAAGAGAAGGAGTCGCAGTAATCTCTTCTACGACTTCTATCAGGTCACAGATGATTTTGGGGTTCTCCCGTCTCTCTGTCTTCTCCATAACCGCGTGTATACTTTACTTCTGAAAGCAACTGTCTTCGCAAATTATTTCACTTTGAAAAAAATTCATTTCTCTGATATTTCTATCTTTAAAAATACAAGAGAAAAAAAACGGTCCCTCATTTTATCGTCATTGTTATCAGGTAAGAAAATATTTCAGAAGGGGTTTGCCTGAGATGGGAAAAAGGACATGGTTTTAAAACATTTTGCTTCTAAAAGTGAACTCTGTATGCTAAGGCTACTTGCACACACACCGATTTTTGTAGACCGGTTTGAAAACGGTCTACTTTTGCAGACGATGCGTTCCTTGCACACACGCTCATTCGTGTGGGTCGGTTTTATACCGTACATCTGGTCATTCTCGAATACATTATCAATTTCTTCTGCCATACTTGAAAAAATAACACAATAGTTAACCAACATATCACAAACTAAAATCACTATTTAAGTACTTTAAAAAAATTTTTACGTATTTGAATAAATTTTTGAAATATTAATTTTACTTAACTTACTATGCACCTTTATGATTAGTATATTTAATCGATAATAATAATTACATCTGAATTTATCATAATCAAAATGTTTTGAATTGACAAAAGTATATTATGACTTAAGTAATATCGAGTTAATTTAATGCTAAATACTGAACTAATTTGAAGTGCAAATGAAAAATATGTAATATAAATTTTTCAAACCAACATAATCTATGCTTGTTTTCTTTTAAAAAGAAAACAAGAATAGTTTAACAGATGTTTTATTTTTATTTTCCTGTAAAGATTAGTTAAAAATACCTTTCTCATATACTAAAAATGTCGCCGAAATATCGGAGGTAAATTTGAATGGAACAAGAAATTTTTAATAAAAACATGTGAATTATGAATACAAACCGACAAATTCGACAATAATAGAATTTTAACTTTTATGCATTTATTCAAATGTAAAATGTTTTTTAATAGCTTCTAAAAATCATGTATAATTTCTAAGTAGTAAATTAATTTTTAAGTTTATGAAATTTTCAATGTTTGTTGAACGTCATATAAAACGACAGTTTAAGTTATACAAAATGCAGGCACATTGCCTCTATAGCCTATATTTCCTCATAAATTAATTACCAAGTTTATGTGTTATTTAGTTCTTAAAACTAAACTAAGTTGGAACTAAACAGAAATAAATACTAAGTGAATTATTAAGTGAAAGCAATGAAAAATAAATACTTGTTTAGTTTTCCATTTTCAGCTACTAAGTTTTATTAAAATGTTTCTAATTTCATTTCCGATTATCGTTTAAGTAAAATAAAAGAAGTTTTGGGATTAGATGTCATATGCTATAGTAAGTTATTTGACTCCATTAGGTACATTATGTAAACGATAAACAAAATAGGTGCAAGGCCACTAATAGAACATGGGTTAAATAATCTACCACAATCTGAAGTTTAAAATTAGGTTGTTAAAGCAGCCATGAAAATAGAATTATGCAAGATTCAATTGAAATCATATTCCCGTCGAACAATCTGGTCGCCGAAGGCGGCTAATTCAAACTAAACTAACTCTAAATTGCAACTAAAAAGAAATAAATATTAAGTTAAAACAATTCCTTGTTGTGCCCTTTTGTACATTCTTCTACAAAAATACTGTTGTCAAAACAAATGCTTGTTTAGTTTTCCACTTTTAGCTATTAAGTTTTACTAAAAGAATTGTAATTTCATTTCCGATTATCGTTCTAGTAAAATAAAATCAGTTTTGGGATTATATTAAGAAATAAAAGTGAAGTGAAAAGAAAAAAATGTTTTTGATTTTCTGCTGAAAATGTGTTCGCATCGTAGGCGGACACCTTAAAAATTGACTTGGCAATACAACCAAATTATAATGTGTTAATAATAAAAATTCTTGTGATAATAAACTAACACTGTGGAAAGCAATCACTTCAAAATTCGAAAAAAATTGAATTTCCATTTATTACATTAATAAATCAAAACTAAATTAGAAACCAAGGTGAAAAAAGCAAATTTATATTTATTTCTAAGGGCTGTCGGAGAGTAAAATTGTTTTGAGAATTATCTTATACAAAAGCGAATTATGTTAAATGAAAATTCGTTAGAAAATTAAGTTTAATTAGCTATCACTAACTTTAAAGCATTGCAATTATTCAACAAAGATTTATTAAGCTAATTAAAAATAAATAATATAGCAAGTACAAGATGTAATTAAAAATGGAAATAAAAGTATGGAATGTATGCGGAATCATTAATAGTGTTTTAAAATTAGAAAAACCGACTTGTTAAAATGTGGAAAAAAGCATATATATATTTTCAGACACACCTAAATGTTCCTGCGCTTGGTCTTTTAACAAGCTTAATCCGCCACTGAGAATCATTATTTTTAACTATCATTAAAAATTTCTTTGTGTATAAGTAATTTTGTCATCCTTATACTGAAAATATCAATAAAGAAAAAAAAAATAACCCTAAAAATATTGTTCAATATTTTTTTCAAACTGTTACTAATTTTATTATTTCGCCACAAGAGCGAAGTCGATCGGCTGAAAACGGTGTGTGTGCAAGCAGCAGAAGAATTACATATGCCACTGGAAACACCTGCAAGAAATCGGCTTGTGTGCAAGCGCCAGTAGGTTTGCATGTGTCACTGGGACACCCCGCAGCTGCCGATGTCGGAGAAGCGCAGTGGCAATTCTCGACAGCCGATCGTTTTCCGGCAGGAGTCAGTACGTGTGCAAGCTCCAACTGTTTTCTATACACTATACTAATGGAATGCTGCAGCATGGTTTCAAATCGGTCGACACGAACCTGTGTGTGTGCAAGGGGCCTATCTCTGCAGGTTCGAAAAGCATTAGAGAGCATGTTTATAACCATCTGAAAGCTCAATAGAAAAATAATCCCAATTTATTGCTCACAAGCCCTTTTAAATTAAAAAACAGCAACCACGCTCTGAGATAACACAAGTGCAAGCAAATCGAGAAGCATTTTTCATACTTAATATTTCAGTCTACTGATCCGAAAATATTATTTTTACAGATGTCAAAACTGGGATGAGATGAAAAGAACATATTATCTGCACTATTGAAATTCGATTGTATGTATGTATGCATGTTTCTATGTGATGCTGTCTTCTCAGGAACCGCTGAAAGTAGAAACGCGCCAGAAGTACCAAAAGATGTGAAATAATCCAAGGAATCCATTTTGTCCACTTAAATTCCGAAATTAGAATTAGTTAAAAAGATAATTATTTAAAACTCCAAAATGTAAGATTGGCCTTCCCCATTAATGCAACCTATTATGCAGAGATTGCGAAGGACGGTCGGTCGTGGCGGAAATCTTTCTCGTTCGTTTTAAAGATAAAATAATCCGGAATCGGATTGAACATTCATTTCGTAAGGACACGGTATATATATATATATATATATATTACAAAATAATGTTTTTGTATATTTGCGATTTTTTTTAATATGAGTCAATTTGGACGCGTTTTTGTGGACGGAACGTTTGAACTGATCTATATATCTTTTACATCATCGTGTTCGATCGAGTTTACGTCCTGAGAAAGTGCATGCTTTGCTCTCTTCGACCGAGTAATTTAAAAAGTTGGATACCGCAAAATTATTTTTTCACGATTTTTTGAAAATTACTCGAAATTTGACTTAAACATTTAATAACTTCGCGATTTCTCGAAATAATCGCATGAAACTTTATTCCGTATGTTTGTCTACATTATCCTTGATTGGACAGAAGAGTAAAAATTTTCCTCCAAAATTGCGGATTAAATTTTTTTTGTGTGTTTCTTGTCTAATAATCTTTTTTGAGTCTTTAATTATACTATTTCTCTCTTACATTTTTTAGTTAAAAGTTACCGTAGTTTGTTATTGGTGTGTGAAATTTGGTAGCTCTTATTTTATAATGTCATTCTTAAAAAAAAAACTTCATTCATCGACAAATCATTTATTTATTTCAGCGGCCTTGGCGTGACCCTCTCACTATCTGGTCTACTAGGAAACGAGTGCATGCTTCTGCCTCAAACATCCAGTGTGTCACAATTACTAGCTATTTTGATATTCCTTTTTCAGGCTATTTTTATCTTCGTTTTCATGTGATTCTGTATTCGACTTCGATGTTCTTGCATTTTCACTTTGTTTTTCATATTCGAGATAACCCAAGCAATGCCGTCGCTATCAATATGTGAAATTTGGAAGTTCTTATTTAAAGTGTCACCCTTAAAGAAATTTAAATCTTCATAGAGCCCTCTGTCCCCCGGGAGCCCTGAAATTTCTCCTTATTTATTTAGGAGAGAATGTTGGGCTTGTGTCACGTGACCTCACTTCTTCTCTCCGACAGGAAATGAAGCATTATTCGAGATAGCCCGTGCAACCCCGGCCCAGGGTACACAAACCCAGACCCAGCTAGTATATGTTTAAAAAGTGTCAACAGCTCCTTGGGGGAAATTGGTGATAGAACCTTAGAGTATATTTTTACGGTTACCCAGACAGCAATTTTAGTTTGCAGCAAGCTTGCCACAAATTTGTCATGACAAGAGTGCAAGCTTGCCACAAACTTGTCATGACAAGAGTGCAAGCTTGCAACAAGTTAACGAAAGCTTCGAAGTCACCATGGAACGAACTTGCAGCAAGTTTGCCACAAGTTTGCCGTGCAAACTCATTGCAAATTATAGCAAAAACAGAGTACGAACACAACGCGGGATAGAACTCGCGGCCTCCCGCTTCCGAAGCGGAGACGCTAACCATTGAGCCAGCTGAACTCCGAGAGGAGAAGATAGATTTCGCTAATACATCGTTCGATTCGATTCGTATACGATTTATTTTAAACTTTTCTTGATTTCATTAATTTTTTGAGTTAAGAATATGATTTGAAGTCAAAGAGAGAGCGATTTTCGCTAATAACAACGTTTTGCTAGTAGAATAAATTATGAAATTAGAGTTCAAAAGTAATTACGTTAAAATGGGACAAAATGTATGCGTTTATTTTTCAACAAACATTGACTGTTTTTTTCGGCTTAATTTTGTTCATAAACGTTAAAATTTCAACATTAAGAAAAAGGCGATATAGTTTTCTTTAAAGTGAGAGTGATATATTTAGTAAAAAGATGGAAAATGTTTCAAACATTTTTTTTATTAAAAAGTTAGTTTTTTCCACAAATTATCATTGATTTATTGAATTAATAAAAAAGAATTACGGTCTAGGAGATGCTATTAAAAATCGGATGTTTTTTTTAAAACAGAGACAAAGATAATTATCTCTTTGTGCTGTCTTTGCAGGAAGCTTGTTTCGCATACTTGATGCAAGTTTGATTTGCAAGCGAGGGTGGCGCTCGTTGTCACAGCGAACTTGCTACAAGTTCGTTTCAAGTTTGACGCGTCAAATTTTGCCATGACAAGTCAAAATCAAACTTGCTGCAAACTTACGTGCTATCTGGGTAGTCTTCCCAGTTCCTGGCGTCAAATATCGATTCACAAACACACAAACACAGTGTATACCACAGGTTATTCTGCAATGCAAAGTTTACGTTATACGCATATTTGTTAACCAATAGTTTACTTTAAAACAGAAAGTGAAGGTATATGTCAGTTTCAAAACGCAGTATTTTAAAGAAACAGTTTCAAAACGCAAAGTATTTTAAAGAAACATTGCAATGCATAGGAATGTGATACACAAACTAAAATCTGCGTTAGTTGCAACCTCCTAAACATGTAATATAATGCACCTTGATCACCAATTTAAATGTGTTTTAAAAGAATACGATTCTTTATGGCGGATTAAACACAATCACAGTGGAAAAATGAAATATCAAATGAAAATTTTTTAGTTAAAAAAATCTGTCATTAATCCTAAAGAAACCGCTTTAACCATAATACCAAAGAAATTTTTCGCGTTACGTGAAAAGGCAAATGTGAACCAAAATCGACACTTTTCTTCCATCTTTAATATTCTTGTCTATCTACTAACTTCAGAACCTTTTTGTGACTGACGAAAAATGTCACAATCTTGGATGCAAAGAAAAATCCAAGAATACCTGAAAAATATCAACCAATCCATGAGAAAAATCTGAGGAGAAACGCTTTAAGGATATTTTTCTACGACTCATCTTCGATTCATATCCTTAAATATTGAACGCACGTCTTTCTACAAACTTCTTGGAAGCAATGTCTATTGTGTGACATCAGGAAGCTTACGATGCCTGTATATTTTCCTCTTCACACGTTTTTGTATTTGACTCAAACGTAAATATTTTTAATCTTAGAAAAGAATCAGTTTCCTTTCTGTCAATCTGCTATGAATATCTTATCCAAAACTCAGTGGGATATAAATTCCATTTCATTATTTTAGTTAAAATCATCGATGTATCTTCGCGATGAAGGAAAATCGTCTTTTATGAATACTATCCATGAGTGAGAGAAATTGTATTCGTGAGCATATTTTCAGAACATGAAAAGGATTAAAAGGTGCAATACAACAGCAAAATAAATTTAAGCAACATAATACAACAAAAAATAAGAATATTTCTGAGGGATTAAAACGGTCACAGAGAAAGAGTAAAACTTCTTATGAAGATTTCGTGGTTAGGAAAGACGCCATGATTGCTAAAGAATACCCATCCCATAAGAACCAGAGAAATTTGCTGCGTTATGTAAAAGGGCAAATTCAAACAAAAGTTAAAACTTTTCTTCCATCTTTAATATTCTGGTCTAGTGATCTGAAAACCTTTCTGTGACTGACGACAGATGTCACAATCTGGATGTGAAGAAAAGTCCGAAAATATCTGAAAATTGCAAAGCGTTCCATGGGGAAAAAAATGGCGATAGAAGCCTTAAGGATATTTTTCTGCTACTCATCTTCGCATTTATGTCCTCAAATATGAAACGCACGTCTTTTCACAAACTGTGTCGTGTAGTGCGTGTTATATGGCACCAGGAACCTTAAGAGGTTTGTATATTTTCCTCTTCACACGCTTTCCTATTTGTCAAGAAGCGGAAATATTTTTATACTCGGAATAGAATCAGTTTCCTTTCTACCAATCTTTTAAGAATGTCTTATCCAAAATTCAGCGGGATATAAGCTCCGGATTCCTTTCACTATTTTGAAGAAATCATTGACGCATCTATAAACTGATTTTCCGGAGGCACTATTCTATGATGTAAAATATTTTGTTATGAATTCTATTCATGCGTGATGGTAATGATAACTTCGCGCAAATTAGTACATTGCTAAAACATAAAAAGAAATAAAAAGTACAATGCAAAAGGTTAAAGTGTTTGAAGCCATTTAAATCTGAAAGTCAGTTGAAAGATGGAATTTTTTAATTTGGAATAAGCTATTATGTGAACAAGAACGTATGTTTTACAATAATTGCTGAAAAATGAAACCCACATTTATCTCTAAAGAAAGTTTTAATTAAGTCGATGTTCTTTGAGATTGAATAAAAAAGATTTATAAGCTTATTTTGACATGGATGTTAAGGAAAACAATATGAAATTACTGTGGCATGGAAAACAATATGCAAGAACAGTGCCGTGATATTTATAAAGGAACTATTCAATATACATTACGAAGCATATGATGGACGGAATAAGAGAAAAATTATACATTTTGTGTTCCCCGTTTGTATGCGATTACCTATATATTAAAAAAATAATATTGTTTCATCTTATCCTGGATAACATAGAAAATTCTCGACACTTACGGAGTTAAAAAGTTATTTTAATCATTTGACTGTGATTCCACATTAGCACGTTTCTGACAAATGGTATCAAAAAGAGAATTTTTCTGATAAATATTTTTGCCACACGTGTATTTAATTATTAATAACTACAAATATTTAATCTTTTTCCATCCTTATAGGACTTCTAAATACTGAATTTCCACTTGAAACAAATGCAGTTTTCACATTCATTCATGCAGTTTCAATCGATAGTTTTGAAGCTATCGATAGTATCGATAGTTTTAAAACTATCGACTGAAAGTTCGCCTATCGATAGTATTTCCCGAGAGAAAACTATCGATAGTATAGATAGTATCTATATAATATACTTGGATATTTTCATAGTGTTCCTTTTCGTATCTGTACCATGGACTTGGCTTCGATAGTATCGATAGTCTATCGATGTTTAAGGAACACTATAAGACAGGTGGTAGACAAATATACTAATTAATTAATGGTCCGCTGAAAAAAGAGCATGCAATACGGTCACTTTGCAGCATATACCATCGCTTAGCGCATTTACATAACGCAAACTTATTAAATATTCAAAGGCTTGTTATGAAAGTACACAGAATTCCCTGTCTCCAGGAACGAAACTTAGTGGGACGGTGGGGAATAATAATAATTAAACAGAGGAAAAAAGGGAGAGAGAGAGAGAGAGACTGCCGTTAGCACGAAAACGAACAATTCCCCAGTCTCCAGGGACTAGAAGAGCTGGATGGATTTAGGAACCATAAAAATATAAGCCCGTATCATACAATAACTTATATAACAATACACCAAACTATTGCACATACTACACCCAAAAACAGGGCTGGAATTTAAATACATCTCAGAAAAATCCTGAGTAATTATATTATTACAAAATATCAATTTAGAATATGAAACCAGTCAAAATAAAGAAAATTCACAAAACTGTGTGGCTGGGGAGAAAAAAAGAATACAATTTCCGGGGGGGAGGGAATTTATAAAAACATATTTTTCTCTTTCATTTCAGAGACACTTTAAAATCCATATAGAAAAACTGATAAAAAAAATTAACCCACAGAAAGAAACATACAAAAGGGTAGTTTTTTTAACAACCCCATTCCCACAAAAAACGACACGTCACATTCCAGAACAAAATGTCGCTGAAAAACACATAAAAAAGTTTTCAAGAATTAAAAAAAATCAATAATTTGTGTATTTATATACACAAATATATATAAAAAATTAAAAATAAAAATATATATATATATATATATATATTTAATTTTCTTTAAAACAATTTAAATATCAGACTTGGAAAACGTCCATAACTTTTACAAAGTAAGAAAAACAAACAAACATATAACAAAGATAATTAATTAGCAATGAGGACCCGAGGCTTATGATGCAGGAGTTACACAAGCCCAATTAGGCACACGAATAAATTCCATTTTATCGGAGACCACAGGGAAGGAGAATCAGAGGTCTCATTCCCATAGACCCTAATGGCAACTTTTTTAACATTGCACTTCACATAGACAATACGCCATCTGTGGCCAACAAAGGAATTAACCAGGATACGTCCGCGTGTAAAAAACCTAAACTCCGTTATTTTACTTATAAAAGTGAAACTAAATGTTACACGTCTTTGATTAACTTAAATCTACTTTGATATGAGTTAGGAAACATGTATTAAACTTACCTGTTCTTATGAAGATCGACATCGAACACAACAAACATGGCGGCGACCTTGGTGTTCAGTTTGTAACGGTGCGGGTATCGAAGCTGATAGTTCTCTCTGTTGGCGAGTGGGGACGCTGATGAAATTGAGGAGTGAGACCTCTGATACTCCTTCTCTGTGTCCGAGACACGGTTGTAGGGATTATGAGTAATCTTAAACTTGAATTTTAAATGTATATATGTATGTTCGTATTTACTCAAGATAATAGTAGAAATGAATTTGTGTTGGTTATTAATCGATTAAATGATAATTAAATTCGGAAAATATTAACCCGGGAGAACGCGCACCACGAAGACTGACGTGAAGACGAACAAGGGGGTGTGCGACACCCCAATTTGTTATTTCGATATTTAAGCAAAACTAGCAACATTTTTATACTACATCTGTTCCAAGTGATTCGTTCAAACAGTTCTAGTTATACAAGAACACATTTTTAGACGAAAAATTTAGTAAGTAATGCATTACATTATTCCTCTCATTGCGAATAAATAAGAAAAGAATATTTCTTACATAAATGTTTTAGAAATTTTTTATAGTAAATAATCATCCATATAATAATCGTTATACAATTTTATGGAAAAATACTGCTTCTAATTTTCTTAGGTATACAGGAAAACAATTTTTTTTAGAAATTCAAATAAGAATTCTGATTGGCTTTCTCTCTAGATCCAATAAATTTAGGGCGTAATACACTTTTATTTTTCAGAATAGGTTCTACAATTTTAAGCTTTTCCTCCAATAGTGTTCTGTAGAAGCGGATAAGACGTAAACCAGTTGACTACAGTTGTATTCGTGCAGAATATTATTATTAATACACATTTTCACTTACACTATTATCCAGTTTAAAAGTCTTGTACCCGCAAAAATCTTGTTTTAGAAATATAGAAGGTTCTTGAATCCACTTGTTTCCTCACTGAAACTTAAGTAGATAAACAACAGTAATTCCCCGTCTCTAATACTATCACTCAATTGAACAAAGGAAGATGACGCGAGGGCGCCCTAGGGTGTGTTTCCAATAAAAAATAAAAGATTTTTCTTCAAAAACGTTCCGTCTGTTGAATGTGACCTCAAAGTCAGATAGTATGGATATAACTCATTTCAACTAAAGAGAAGTCAGTATTTTTCACATTTTACGTGGCGTAGGGTATCGGCCACCCCCCCCCCCCCTTGCGCGTCCGCTCGGATTAAAATAGTGTACAATCGTCGAGAACACTCAAAAATTTAAAATTTTAAGTATTTTGCCGTTTAGAAAGATAGTCAAAAATCGATTATAAAATACCATCTTTACAAACATTTAACAAGTCAAACTAAGCAAAAGTGAGAAATATCTTTGAAATAAAGAAAAATGAGTTTCTGAAAAGGTAAAGTTTAATCAGGATAAGAAATTATGGGAATATATCGTGTTATAGAAGGAATTTCACAATTATATAAGTTGTAATAGTTCTTTTTAGTTTCCTGTGTAATATTTTGTTTTTAGAGAATTTTGAATAACACATTTTGTAAGTTTTAGTTAAGTTTTCTAAGTTAGTTCTTGGAGTTTGTCGTTTAACAGAAAGGGACATTTTGTTCGTTGTCTCATTTTCATAAAATTGTTCACTTGTCAAACTCGCTTGCTTTTGAGAATTTGCAGCAATTCCACTCGTCAAGTTTCCACTTTTTCAGAAAAAAATATCCGAAAATTCTTTAATAATTTCGGATCGCATTTGTCCAAGAAACACTTATCTTTGGTTAGAAAAAAGAACGAAACGAATCAGAAACATAGATTCGGAACAATGCTGAATATTATTCAAAATTTTTCCAAAGAAGGAAGCGAAAGACAGAAAAAAAAACAGTAAAAATGATAAACTCGAGAAGAAGAAGGAGAAAAAATTTCATAATGAGAAAAAAGGTTATTTAACTAATTGACGAAAAGTGGATTAAAATCAAGTTTTCTGTTGCTTCGATTCTAAATTAGTTGATTCGAGTCTAAGTTAGTTGAATTTTGTCTGAACGAGAATATCCACTTTGAGAAGAGCAGCAATAATATTTTCTCCCACTTCTCTCTTCTCACAAACAATTTTCACCAATACAGTATTTTCCTGATACACCAATCCTGTATTTTCCTGATACACCAATCCTGTATTTTCTAGAACTTTCAGAGTAATTTTCTTCATAAATTCCTTTACATAAAAAATATAACAATCGCGATAATTTTTATTTAACTCTATAAAGACGGTTCAGACGATTATGATTATCATTTAATGGCGAGGAAATCCGGTTCATTATTAAAGGCAACGGTCAAATTGTTCTTTGTATTCATATTTAATATTTATTGTTCTTTTCAGTCAGAAAAGCACTATATTGCAGGCATTTATTCAGGATTAGAAGAGGCGGGTAATTTTCATGCAATTTGCGAACATTAAATCTTTGTAAAAATCATATTAAATGAGGATTGAATATAAACGCTTGGGGGGAGCTCTAGTGGTAAGGTCTTTGCTGAGGGGCCAGAGGTTTCAGGATCAAAACACAACATCACTAAATAGCCGCAGTGTACGTGAGACTGGTGCCTGTTATAGACGACTTCGTGGGTGAAACTCCCTCCAGCTTGTGTGTTGTATGAGTTTGGAGATGGAGGTCACAACTTAGGTGTCGTCCTCGACCGCTGTTCAAAATTACGAGATAAGTCCCAAAATTAGCCCTCGTGTTGCTCCAATGTGGGACATTAATATACCTAAACTAAAATAAACACCTTTGTATTGTATGTGTGGGCATATACGACATATTTAAGTATAGTGCTACGATCTTCTGGCAGAGGTATATTTTCTCGAAAATGAATCGGAGTCCTATGGATATACAATGTTGGAGACGTCTTCTTCACGAGATAGATGGCGTTGGAGAATATCCATATTACATCAAACCTTGCAACCTGTATCTCAGGCCTGTACTTTTCTGTAAAGTTACTGAATATTTGAAAAGGCAATTTTTGCCAGAACTTAAAACCGATAAGCATCTAATTGCTCATCCGTGAAATTTTAGACGTAGTTTTGGCACAGTGTCTTCGCCCTCTCCCATTTCATACATAGTATTCGTATATTCGTAGGCATTTGAATATGACAATTAGGCTATAAGAGGTTTTGGTTTCAAAATGCGACTGTCTCAATCACCTCACCGTATCTGTCTTCACTGCTTTCCATGAGGTCGACTGCAACCTTGCAGACAGCGGTAGGATATGATCGAAAGCATTTCTGTGGATGTTGCGATCGTCCAGGAATGTCTAGAATCTACCAAAATATTCGAGATTCGATTTGACAAGGTTATAACACATGACATATAATTCATGGACCCTGATTCTAATGTGACCTCATTTCTATGATGAACACTTAAAGTCAAATCTATCCATTTTGCGTATAAAATGATTAATAAAATGCATGCTGTTCACTTACTTTGATTTCATTTTCATGAAATTTTATTTGAATTGACTGATTTCATGTTTGTAAAGATGAAATTTTAGAAAATCGATTTATCACTTTATTCCTGATGTCTTAGAGTTTTCAAATTTTGAACATTCGTGTACTCTCAATGACAATACACTACTGAGGTATTTCCAGAACTTAATTATGAGACAACAGATGAATTCAATAAATTTTGATTCAATACACGAGTGACAACCTGATAGAGACTTTGAAAGAAATTGATTTTAATTTTTTATATCATCTATATTAGTGAAATATAAATTAAAGAATAAAAAGTAGAAAACGGTTAAATTCTTATTAAATTTCTACTTTTTTGTCTCACTAATAAAACTATGTTTTAAAGAATGTTTTTTAAAGTTATAATTATTCCCATTCTGCTTACATTTACTCGTGATGAGGATGTATCAGATCATCATGAGAATCGAATTATCACATTGATCGGTTATTGTTCATAATTATAAATTAATCACATTAACCCGTAGCACACATATATTTCGACGCGAGGTCTGAGAATTCAAACAACTATTGCTATCCTACTGCCACGAGAAAAACCCTAGACACCAGACACGCCGGTGGCGGTCGGAATGTAAACGGAATATTCCAAATTATTTTGGGGGATAAGAAAAGGGCTTTATTTCCTTTGGCGCAGATAGAACCGGCGGAAAACTCATTTCGCTTTGCACTTCGGAAGAAAACGAATTCCTCGCATAACGAAAGTGCCCTTAGTTTTCCAAATGTAGCGGTTATTTTTATATCCGCATCCCTCTTTTCTTCTATTTCCCTTTCGTCTATTTGAGGCAACTCTGCTGAGGGTTTTTCTCCTGCAGTTAGGACAGTAGTTATACAGTTATTTCTGATACACTGATTCCCTAGAGCCTTCTGCTTTTATTCTAAGAAAAGCATGTGCAGAGGCGATACAGCATCATAAAACAGTCCTAAGTAGCAGTAGGTCCAATGAAATCTGGAGACTTATAAGAGGATGAAAAAATTAATAAATCTTCTTAGCCCCTTTAAAGATTCCCCACACAAACACATTTCATTGAAACTATAAATTGGAATATCCTAAAATAATAAGCCAGATGTAATGTTGAACAGTGTATATTCGTGTCAGAATTGTACGTGTTTACCATACATATACACGTACCATACATATCGTATACATACACGTGTTTACCATACATATACGATATATATATATATGATCATACAGAAACAAAGTAAACAAGACATATCAAGAAGCAAATCCTATACTAAAAAGTCATTATATGAAGAATACAACCAAATTTAAAGCAAAATCTAAAGAATTGAAAAAACTACAGATACCATGAACAATAAATTAAATTTAAACATTTATATGTCAACATGTGAAAAAACTCCGTTGTTATTAAAAGTTTTTGAAAAAGGCAATTCAAGTATATGGAGTTTTCAACAATTAATATAGCAGCTTGGCTGTGGACAAGTTTTAGCCAGGTTAAATTGATTTTGCTGTACAAACCATCCCTGTTACTAAAGTTGTTGAAAAAACAAACACGGTAATTTACCCTAAAATGAAAGAATTTAGAAAGAAAAATCATACACTAACCCTAACAATAAAACATAACTATATAGAAATGACTAAAATTCAAGTTAAAAATATGTAATACAACAATGTATTGCACTATTATATTGTACTGAAAACAATAAATATATCATTCAATAAAATGCCCATACTTTTCATTAAACATCAAATAATCAGCGTCTACGTATCCTTACCAGAATTCAACATTTTTAATATAAACCGCCACTTATCTTGACATCACAGATTGCCGAAACTAGATTTCCAACTATGAAACAGCATAATTGACCAAATAATATAATTAATTTTGATATTAAAGAATTAGTAAGCTACCTATATTAAAAAATCTCAAAAACAGTTTAAAAATGTAATACAATTATTTATCTAGATATTATATTTGAAAAATTATAAAAATGTCTATTAATAAGGAAAATTTCAATTTAAAAATCCTGGCGCTATGTATGTAATACATCTGAAATCAATAAATCAATAACCAAGTTTGAATAAAATTTCACATTACAAGTAAAATATCAAAAAACACAAACCTACCATCAAATATATCATATATATAGTTCGATAGAAGATATAATTCATATATTTCTATAGCATTCTAAAAGATGCTTTCAAAATAAATACAGACAGCTTAGAAAATCGATAACAGACAAAATAGTAGGGATATTAAACATTAAATTATATTTCTTGGGAGAAACTGAAAACGGTTGATATGAATGAGAAAACAAAATAGGTTGAGATTTCCACAAACTATTTTAAATAAATATTTTCCTTCCTAAAGCAACCCATTTTTGCTTAAATCATCATAATTTCTGTATATTATACTGTTCTACTTAACAAGATGGTTGTTCGAATTTCATGTTTTTCTACATTATGGGATTCAGTATGAAAAAGGTGACAAATGGCATTGGACGTTCAGTAATCCTAAAAAATATGCATTGATAACACATAACATTCAAATATTTTAAAAATTGATTTTAACAATAATGTCAATGATTTCCTTTGAAGATTTCTTGAAAAAAATGAGAAAAGAGTGTTATTTATGTCAGTGGTATTCAACACAAATTTCAGATTGGATTGAATTGGAGAGCTAGATCTTGCTATGCAGCGCAATACCTACGATTTAAATTGGAAAATCTTGTTTTAAAATTTCTAAACAGTATATGATGAAGCTAGACATCAAACAATTAAAAATATTTCCCGACAACAGAATACGGGAAGTAATACACAGACATAAAATAAAAATTCGTGAGAGATTTCTACTCAGGGAATAGTTTTTGATGAAAAGGCTGAAAATGTTAAATTTTGGGAAACATTCAACACTTCGGAAGAAAGCGAACAAACTCGGGCACGGTGTCTTGCACACAGAGTCTTTCCAGACCAAAACAGTTGCATTAAGAAACTAGAAACGAAAGGAGTATTTTGGACAACAATGATACATATAAAAAGAAAACAAGCAATGGAACGCTTTTGGTAGTAAGAATCACTTCACACAATCAGATTATGCTCCTTTATCGGAGACTCCAAGATTCCTTAAAGAAAAGCATTAAAATGCGGGGTAACCATAAAATGTTGATGAAAAAACCATGAAAAATTTAAAAAAAAAACAGATGACTGGAGCTCGATTGTCAAAAATCTGTTTAGCCAAATGTAGCCAAACTTGGTTTACATACTATTACGATCATGGGGTTTCGAATTCTCAAAAAAGTTGCAATTCTATTAATTAATTAATATTGATAAATTAATTTGTATGTTAATATCTCAATATTAATTAATTAATATAATAACAATCAGCTGCAAGACAACCAATTTCAATATGGCGCTCTACATGCAAGTGACCAAGTCAGTTAGGTGGAAGAACTACAGAAATCACAGTTTCCTCTACATATTTTATTATAACATTGCTGATATATGTGTTTCGATGAGTTTTCACTGCTTGCACTCAGAATAGTATTGCATAGGTGCTTGCAGCCTACCGTATTCATGAAAGATAAAACAAGACAACCAACTGCAATATGGCGCCGTACATGGAAGTGACCAAGTCAAAAAGGTGGAAGAACTACAGAAATCACAGTTTCCTCTACACATTTTATTATAGATATGTAGTTCGATTAGTTTCCACTGCTTGCACTCAGAATAGTATTGTATAGGTGCCTGCAGTCTACCGTATTCGTGAATGATCGAAAAAGATTTCCTCACAATGGATTATGTAAAGATCCTTCTCTCATTGGATTATGCCTTCACCGAGTTAAAAGTCAATTAGCAGAAAGAATTACAGAAATCCCCATTTTCACCACATTTTTTATTCTAGGATCTCTGATATTTATGTGCTTCAATTAGTTAACACCGCTTGTACACAGAATAGAGCAGCATAGGTGTCTGTAGTCTTCCGTATTCAATGAAAGATGGAAAAAGATATCCTCACATTGGATTCAGTGTCCACCAAGTTCTACGAAAACATTTTACAGACAAATGGATACTTCGCCGGGATTTCCTTGTGGGTGTCCCGGGCGTTTCCGGATTTCACACCAAGTGAGTCTTGATTGTGGGGTCGTCTGAAAACTATGGTCTACAATCTAGAAAAATCAGTCTCCTTCTGCATTCTGCGATAGAACATGCATTCCGCAGAATGTTTTCTTGAACCGGTATTAGTCAACTCATTGGTCAAGGTGTCTAAATAAAATTTGTAGCAGAAATTGTGATTTCTGCAACTCTTTCGACTAGTTGACAATGCTAACTGCAAGTACAGAACCACACTACAATTGTTAGCAAGTATTAAGGCATTTTTTTAATATCAATCAAAATGATATGATGAGAATAATATGTAATTCAAATTTGATTATATTTTGCTGTACAGAATTTTTACGACCTCCAAATACCCCATGCTATTTTATAGACAACCTGTTCTTTTCTCCCAGATCAACTAAAATGCTGAAGAAATACAGGGCAACTTCACGAAAACTTTTCGGTAAGAAAATCCGCTATCGATTACAAAGAAAGATTTGCCGCTTCCTGTGAAACTACAAATGCAAACAAAACCGGAAACTTCTCTGCTATCAATACTCTGCGCTACTGATCTGAAAATCTTTCTCTGACAGACGCCAGAAAGAGAGAACAGATGAAAAGTTCAAATAGATCAGAAACATGTCTACCATTCTTGGGGAAAATGCTGAGAGAGGACTTTATTTGTATTTGACATACACTTTATATTCCGTACTGAATCATTTTTTCACTCTGAATTTAATATTTAAATATTATACCAGAAGAGCGCGGAGTCCCTTACAAAAATCATATACGGATTTTCAAACTGATAACATAACATAAAACAATTTGATGAAGATTTTGCGATTGTGAACAGCATTTCATCCGTATGAAAATAGTTTCAACCTCAATACTCAAATAAGGATGCATATCAACAACAGGCAACATTTCAACCGATAGAAGTAGGAAAATCGATACTAAATCGCACATTTTTCTGTAAATTAAGAACGAGAAAACTTATAAAAAATTCCAGATGGTTGACTGATAAAAGATTTCACCACAGGTTTGTCTTCGAGCCAACTTCAGCTCAAAGTCCGTGCTCCGCATTCTGTTACTGTATTATATTTAGCTGTGTTAATGTATTTTGTGTAGGTTTGTCTTCGAGTCAACTTCAGCTCAAAGTCGGTGTTCTGCATTATGTTACTTTATTGTATTTAGCTGTGTTAATATATTTGTGCAATCGTATTTATCTGCATGTTTAGTTTGGCGCTTCCGCTAGGCGGCGTTACTAGTGCCTCTTTTACAGATTTCTATGTATTTTTGGTATTCTAGTCGCCATTCTCGTACTATTAGTACTGTTCAGCAACGTATTCCGAGACTACTGCTTTTTGACGATTTTACACCCGAAAGGGGTGTCAGGCAATGAGTCATATGAGCGCATTTCCGGAGTTCTTTGTTAGATCACGCTCAGTAAAATGTAAATATCACCCTTCTATTCTTCAATTCCCCCTGTTGTGAGGAAAATAACTCCGCCCGGCGCATGCGCAAAAGCGCGGAGGGTTTCCGAATCCGTTGCTATACAATACGCTTTTGTTTTTAGCTCTCTGCTATTGACACCAGTATCTGTTATGTCTTTACTGCAACATTCAGCTCTCATCAATTCCTAATTCTACGGAACTGTATATAATTGTACATAATAATGAATATAGATTTTAACCTTTTATTATTTGTTGTTCATTATTGAATTGAAACTACACCAAAGGCTACTTGAACTTCAGAAACTGCATTGCTCCAGCACTGTGTTTTAGGGTGTCGACACGTGATCTTTACGGGAACGCTTCGAATTCGCAACAGTCCGTCTTTAAGATTTTGTGATTATAAACGGCATTTCATCCATATGAAAATAGTTTTAACCTCAATGCTAAAATTTAATCCCCATTCTTATGTCTGGAGTAAATACTTCAGAGTACACTATATGCCCAAAAGTATCCGGACACTTGCAGATTTTTACATTTTTTAGAATTTCTGCGAAATGGTATAACTGACTGCCTTTAAACTTCGGTCTTGTAAAGAATAGACAATAATTCACATTTTACAGTGAATCTCGGTCCTGAGTGCAATTAGGGGACCGTCTACAAACTGATGAAGACAAAAACGTTTTTGGCCCATCCCGCTTCTCAGAATACTAATAACAAGATGAAACTTTCAGAAATGGTAATGTTTAATGTGCATAATATTTACAGGAATTTTCGTAAACTCAGCACAAATATTTGGGAAGATATAAAAGTGTTCTTAAAACCTCTCAAATTTTCCCACCTGTTTTTTGCTTATAACATGCAGAGTTTCCTGTTATATTATACAAAACTTACAGAAAAGATGACAATATGCTAGAGAAGAATTTTGTAAAAATTTGGAAACGAATATTTGAATATTACAGGAATTATGAGCATTTTTAGTAAATAATGTTTTACTGCGCATGTGCGAAACATAGTGTAATTTTTCTTTCACAACTTTAAAGCCAGATATATAGGGCAACTTATATAAAAAATTTCAGTTCAATATCATTAGTATTCAGAATCATTACAATCATTACATTACAACGAGCAGAATTTTAGCTCCTGTCGAAGACAAGCTAAAAGATGAGGGGTTGTAAACAAATTGATATTTTTTAAACTTGTATCTTTAAATAGTTATATAGAATTGTAAAGTGGTTAGAATTCAGTGCATACCCATGAACACACCTAATATTCGTAACGAATAAAAAATATATATGTAGAATTATTAAAATATTTTAAGAAAAGAAATTAATTAGATAAAAAATCGTTTCGCCATAAAATAAATATATTTAAAAATACCGTTTGGCCGTAAAATTGTAATATGTAACTTGTTAACAATCATGTAAATAATATAATTAAAGTAATAAAATTTTTGTTATTTATAGTGCCTAATTAGCTGGAATTTAAATTATGCACGCAATCGATAAGTGTTCATGGGTATGCAGCAAATTCTAACCACTTTACAATTCAATATAACTATTTAAAAGATACAAGTTTAAAAAATATCAATTTGTGTACAACCCCTCATCTTTTAGCTTCTCTTCGACAGGAGCCAAAATTCTGCTCGTTGTAATGCCAATATCTTTCTGAATACTAATGATATTGAACTGAATTTTTTTATGTTAGTTGCTCTATATATCTCGCTTTAAAGTTTTGAAAGAAATATTACACGATGTTTCGCGCATGCGCAGTAAGACAGTAATAACTAAAACTGCTCATAATTCCTGTAATATTCAAAATTTCTTTTCCACATTTTTACAAAATGCTTCTCTAACATTTTGTCATCTTTTCTGTAAGTTTCGTATAATATAACAGAAAACTATGCATGTTATAAGCAAACAACAGGTGGGAAAATTTGAAATGTTTTAAGAAAACATTTATATCTTCCTAAATATTTGAGCTGAGTTTACAAAAATTCCTGTAAATATTATGCACATTAAACATTATCATTTCTGAAAGTTTCATCTTGTTATCAGTATTCTTTGAAGCGGGGTAGGCCAAAACCTGCTTTTGTGTTCATCAGTTTGTAGACGGCCCCCTAATTGCACTCAGAACCGAATCTTCAATGCAAAATGTGAGTTATTGTCTATTCTTTACATGTCCGAAGTTTAAAGGCAGTCAGTTAAACCATTCCGGAGAAATCCTAAAAAATGTGAAAATCTGCAAGTGTCCGGATACTTTTGGGCATATAGTGTATATCAATATCTGTCGAGGCAGATTTAAAAGAGCCTTTTCGCAATAATTTTAAGATACATTGAGAAAGCCAGAGTAAATATCGAAATATCATCCTACAGACGTCGACAAAGGATTTTTGAAAATATATTGGTTGTATGATGCATATTTTCCAGTGGAAAAACAATTATACATAACAGTATTTAAAACATTAAAAACTATTTATGTACGCATTCAATACTGGCTGTAATGTATTTCAGCGTAATATGAAGAATCGCAGATCCTTCTTTATCAAAAATAATATATTTATTGGACGTCTCCCACAGCTCAAACGTGTAAAACAAACACACACACTTATATCACAAACGTTATAATTACTGACTTACATCGAATTCTAAGTTCAATCTCATTATTCTTTTCCGTTGCTAGGCAACGTTAGCAAAAGACAATATATCGTTGCTAAACTATTTTTATAAACTTTAGAAAAGAATTAATGCCAAACGATATTTTTAATTAATTTCTATTTCAGCCAAACGATATTTTTAAATTAATTTCTTTTATGACCAAACGATTTTTTTATCTAATTAATTTCTTTTCTTTAAATATTTTAATAATTCTACAGATATATTTTCTATTCGTTACGAATACCACATGGCATATTTATTTTTAAAAAATAACCGAAATAATATTTTTGGTTTTAACTCTGCTTTCAATACGCAATGCAGCCTGGAGCCAGAGTTAAAATTTGGTTTGGAAAAAGTTCTCGATCGTCATGTGAGTTTGATATTCGTTCAATTTGGTTAAGAAACAATTGCAATAAATTTAGTTTAATGTTGAACTTTGTAAAGATGTGCAATAAATTTAGTTTAATGTTGAACTTTGTAAAGCTGTGCAATAAATTTAGTTTAATGTTGAACTTTGTAAAGATGTGAAGTTTGTATTGCCTCCACATGTACTAATAAAGCAGAACGGGAAGATTAAAACTATCAGCGGATTAATGAATGCTGCAGACTCCTCTATGGGATTGAAATCCAAGCACCTTCTCTTTTGGACATTTCTGCAATTTCCTCTATAAAGAAAGAAAGAGAGACAGCATCTCTTCCATTCTTAACAGAAAGGTTAAAATTAGATGAATTGAAATAATGTGCATAGAAAAATGTTAGTTGTTTCTATATGTAATACATTTGGCACAAATTGAATCTCTGATTTTCATATTTGACTTTTACTAAATGACTCACTTTTCATCTTATGGCAGACAAGGAACAGATGTGCCAGTTTTAAACGAAATGTAAATTAAAATTTTATAGTAATAAGTGATAGTATAAGTAAGTGACGCTAAGACAATAGAAGAATGGAAAACTTTCCGGATCAAACTGCAACTTAACTTTTCCTTCTCAAGTTAATATTTATTAGGAAAAAAATAAAAATTAAATGAAAAAACTATAAATGATTCACGTTTATATTAATAACATATTCGGTTATTCTACATTAATTAATTGCTTCCAAATTAATTAATTAAAGTTATTCATTCATTACTGATTTGTACCCAAATTATGTTGCCATTTAGGGCTCATCAGACATTCGCCAGTTCAAATTAAATGCAGAAATGCATATAAAACTATGTTGTGCAGAATGGCATCACCGGAATCGTTAAGCTGCCCATGTTCATTCGACATTCAACGACTTTTTTATGGAAAACATCAAAATTATTTCTTTCTCGAACAAAACAAATAAAGATAAAATTGCTGAAATGCACAGCCAATGGCAAAAAGAAATAATTATGTTTGGCTACTGTTGGCGATGGTTGGGAGAACGCTTGGCGCAATCCTCCTGCTGCGTAGCGCTGCTTTTAGTAAACACGGGCCAGATGGATGTCGGCCTTGAGAAGAGGAGGTGGTATGTCTGGCTTGTTTTACTTTAATTACTTCTTTTTAATTAGCTCTGGCTTCTCAGTGTGACGTACAGCGCTAAATTCTAAAGTTTGTTTCTTGTCTTGTTTGTGTATGTGAAAACAGAAAAACATTACGCAAACATTCATTAATACATCGTAAATATTCCTACGCAATGCAAGGGAGAAAAAACTGTAAACATTTCTCATCCTGGTCTACTGATTTGAAGATCTTTTTCTAACAAACGTCAAAAGCTGGGACGAGAAAAAAAGTCAAAACATATCAGAAAAATGTCAGCCATTCCATGGATAGACAACTGGAGAAGAAGGTCCTTGAGTTTATTTGAATGCGACTCATCTTTGTATTCATGTCCTCAAATATGAACCGCGCGTCTTTGTACAAACTGCGTGGGTGCAGTGCCTATTATATGGCATCGGGAAGCGTCAGAGACCAGTATTATTTTCCTCTTCGCACGCCTTCGTATTTGGCAAGAAGCGAAAATATTTTTCTGCTCGGAGAAAAATCGGTTTTCTTTCTTCCATTCTGCTATAAACATCTTATCTAAATTATCAAATCTGTTTCTGACAGACATCAACTACTGGGATGAACATAAAATTGCAGATTATCAGGAACATGATTGTTATTCTATTTTAAAAATATGTGATAAAAGCCTTGAAAATATTCCCCTACACTTCCTTTTCGTAGCCACATCTCAAATATAAAGCGCGCGTCGTTTATTAAAGTAGTTGAAGCTTCAAAAACAGATTATCAGGAACATGATTGCCACTCTATTGGAAAAACAGGTGATAAAGGCCTTGGAGATATTTCCCAACACTTCCTTTTCGTA
>BGPR01001135.1:235720-280173 GCA_013235015.1 Araneus ventricosus
CAGGTGATAAAGGCCTTGGAGATATTTCCCAACACTTCCTTTTCGTATCCACATCTCAAATATAAGGCGCGCGTTTTTCATTAAAGTAGTTGAAGCTTCAAAAACAGATTATCAGGAACATGATTGCCACTCTATTGGAAAAACAGGTGATAAAGGCCTTGAAGATATTTCCCTACACTTCCTTTTCGTATCCACATCTCAAAGATAATGCACACGTCGTTTTATTAAAGTAGTCGAAGCTTCAAAAACATGTATATTTGCCTCTCCACACGAATTGCATTTTACATAAATCAGAAATATTTATATTCTCAAACCAGAATCTTCTTCCTTTAATTCAATCTGAAATGAATATTTTATTCAAAAGTCCCGATAACATAACTTTTGAGTCCAGATTACCATTTCAGATCAAATCATTAACAGATTTTCAAATTGGTACTCACCAGTTATCGTTAATGATCGAAAATAGCTGACATGAAAATAACTGGTGGGAATTCGCAGATATATCAGCACATTCTGTAAATCGAAAAGGTAAGAAAAGGATCAAGGTACTTAACTTAAAGGTTCTCCTCTGATTTTAAAGTCCACTCGAACTCACAGTTTATTTACGATGGAATTTATGGTTTCATATTGCACTTAGTACATCGGAAAGTTATTCTTGAATGAAATCCATCTCAGTATCTAAAGCAAAAGATCTAATATTTTTGATTGCTTGTCAAGAAAATATTGAAATATTTGCAAATTAATACGGTATGTGATGCGAGAAATCAAATCAAAAATGTTAGCGGAAAGTTGGGAATCGATTCACTAATAGTGTCTCCAATTGTTGAAAAATATCTTTAATGATTCTGAAAAACACCAGAAACATTTCGAATGGTTTTTAATGTTTTCTGAAATAATAAAGCATTTATACAACAGTTACTTTGCTAAATGATGTGTTTTATTAAGTGAACTGGAGATAGTTCTTCACTTTAGCAAGATTACGACGCAAGACTGAAAATATAATGACTGTAACATTTTTCTTTTATATCTTGAGGACATAATTTTTGCATTTTAAAAGCATAAATATTAAAATAAAATGTATTGCATTTATGTTAACAGAAATTCTTTCTTAAAGAAACAAGTGCCTTTGTATGTATTCACAAATTTTAATTAATATCTTGGGAGCATTTTATGGTAATATAAAAAGTATAGCTAACAAACATTTTTCTCAATTTTTTAAAATAGAAAATAAAAACATAAAATAGCGGCATCCAAACCTGTCAACAAAAATTTCAAAATCATTTAAATATTTCAATAATAATCAGTCATTCAAGTTTACTCCAATTTCTAAATGCTTAAAATTTACGGTGTGTTCGAATTGATAAAACCCTGCTTTCTTTTCGAAAAAATGATAATATTCGTTATAAAACCGATGTTTATATTTTATAAAACTTTTTTCATAACTGTTTAACCCTTTAACTGCAGGTACTTTTAGTACAGACGATTGCTCTAAACGCCAAAAAAGAAATATACAGGTTATGTATTTATTATGATACAGTGGCGAATCAAAATACATGCTTGACTAAGTATGTATTTTGTTATTAATGATAAGAATTACAAAATTTGTTTTAATAACTTTTATAAAAAAATATATTTATCGTTTTGTGGTCACGTGAAAGAAGAAAATATTTATTTTATTTTATTTATATACAAATATATTTTTATAATGTAGTGGTACAAAAGCCACAGCCGCAACAAGTGGCTTATAGACCACACCCGCGTCAGGCTATAATTTAAGTATGTGTTTATAAACCACACCCGCGTCAGGCTATAATTTAAGTGTGTGTTTATAAACTACACCCGCGTCAGGCTATAGTTTAAGTATGTGTTTATAAACCACACCCGCGTCAGGCTACAATTTAAGTATGTGTTTATAAACCACACCCGCAGTTAAAGGGTTAAATAACTATATTCTTTTAAATGAATATTTAAAAACCGGTATCCTTTCCTAGTTCAGTACAATTATAAAATGCAACGTTATAAAGTCAAATGGTTCCAATTCTAAGTCAACTTTTTGTAGAATGAATTTCTGTTACTTGAATGAGAAAACCAAAAAAATATTTAAAAATTTCTTGAAAACTTTGTTAGTTATTGGAAATTGAAAAACAGAACTTGAATAGAAGTATAGCAGAAAAATAAGAAATTCCGAAGTATTCATCTCTTGTCAACATCACTTGCTATGCGTAACATTTCAGCACATTACGTTCCCATTTTGATGGATGGAAAAAAAAGAGAAAGGGAAACACTCAAACAATTTTGAGAAAGTTTCATCAGTTTGATACAACTTTTGATGAAGACACACTTCTGTCCTTTTTTGAAAGAAAAGCTTGAAACGAATAAAAAAGAACGCAGGGCAAGAATGCGAAAAATCGTTCAGAAAGTTTTAACATTAGAAAGGCAAAAGTAGAAATCAAAAATGCAAGAATCGAGAAGGAGAATGGAAAACAATATCGTTCGTAAAAAAAAGCTGGTGCAGCAATCTGTGGTAAATGGATTAAATCCGCATTTTTCTGTGTTTCTCTCTAAATCAGCTGAATGGTTTCACTGAACTGGAATGTCCACTCCTGGACGAACAGCAATAATTCCTTCGACTACTTTTCTTTATTCGTGAGCGATTTTCTGATCCTTCCTCCTCTTCTTCCCATTCCTCTCTTTTCTTGGTCTTTAAAAACAATTGTCTTCGCTGTCTGTTTCTCTTTTAATAAATTAATATCCATGACGCTTCTTTTCTTTTAAAAATAGACAAAACATATCACTCGCTATATTATTAATTTTAGGAAGTAATTATTTGCAGGTACTGTGCTTTCGGATAAAACGTTTTTTGCAGGTACTATACCTACGGATAAAACGATATTTGCAGGTACTGTTCATACGAATAAATCGTTATTTGCAGGTACAGTTAAATTCAAAATCATTCTGTAGGCCTTTTTCAGGAGAGTTTATTTTCCTTTTTCTGGTAAGATTGTTCATTTTATACTTGAGATTATGAAATGTAATGTTAATTTTCGAGATTTTTCAATATTTCAACGGAAACTCTAGAGATGCTTTCGGCTTCTGTTATCTGCTTACCTATGATTCTGATTTAATTTTCAGTAAACAAAATATATTTTGAAGAGTTTGTTGATGAAATTGCATCTGATATATTTAATCAAAAATCAAATTTCTAGTTCTGAATAGCTCTTTATCCTAAGAGATTTGTTATTCGTCGTCAAAGAATTTTAAACAACTCCTTGCAATTAACGGAGATCCAAAGTCAATAGTATAAATCTTCTTTAACACCATTGGGAAAATGTAAATTTTCTTCAAAAAGAGGGCTGAACTAACTGTCATTTAAAGTTCTAACGAATAAAAGAACTAAAAATATGTAACTACGTATCCACGTATAACTTAAATGAAGTCCGGTTGGTACTGTTGTTAAAGCACTGGCTTCTCGTTCAGCAGAACACGGATTCGAACCGCGTCGGATATTCTCTTTGTCGCAGTATTTTGTAACTTGCAATGGAATTTGCTTTCCGGAAAATTCTTTTTCTAAAGTTATACCTATGAAATTCATTATTTTCTTTAAATTTACTCCTTTCTCGAAACCCAATATTATCAGACAAATTTCAACTAACTTCTATTCTAATTTCTTTCAAGTAATTGCAAATGTTCTAAATTAAAATGATTAAAAGCAGTTTGTAAAAACACACTTTTATTAGTGTACTAAAAAAGTAGAATTATTTAATTTTATTTATTTTCCGCATTTTAGTCATTAATTTATAATTCATGATTTCAAAGAAAATGCATTACATATTAAAGACTATAAATAAAAAAAGTGTAATGATTTTGTTTTCTAAAATTCACTAATAGGCGGCGCCACCCTTATGGAATAAATTTAATTTGATTTTCCCATTAACTAAAAGTTAAGCCCTAAAAATATTAAAATTGCGCACTGTCATTTAAAATTAACGAGTGTGCAAAATAAATGAATAGAAAATACCTATAAATCACGTTTTATCCATTGCAACATTACATACAAATAACGTATCGTTCTTAGTCACAGTACCTGGAAATAACGTATCATTTTCAGTTACATTACCTGGAAATAACGTATCGTTCTTAGTTAAAGTACCTGGAAATAACGCTTAATTCATAGCTACTGTACCTGCAAATAACGAATTATTGGTAGGTACAGTACCTGCAAAAAGCATTTCATCCGCAGGTACAGTACCTACAAATAACACTAACTTTAAATTTAAAAAAGTGTTTTAAAAAAGACTGTGTGTAATATATGATTTGAAGTTATTGAGCACAAACCTAAAAGTTTTGCAAAACACTTTCTTGATAAGCAGCCCATGAAATATCTACGTACCAAATTTGGTAACTCTAGATCCAACGGTTTGACCTGAAGAGCGTTTAGAACTACAATTTTGAGTCACGCAACTTACAGATAGTATACTAGCTTAAAACTTTATCATGTTAGAAAATTTTACCACGTACTATGAAAAATTTGCACACCCTGCGAAAATATCAATACAAATAAACTTGAAAATTTTCACTCATCTTTCGTATTCAAATATACAGATCTGAAAATCCTTTTCTGACAGATGTCAAAAACCGAGATGAGACGAAAAGTGCAAATCTATCAGAAACATGCCTAACATTCAATGAGAATAACGGACGGAAAAGAGATTTGAAATATTTTACCTCGATTCTTTTTTGGTATTCACGTCTTCAGATAAAAAAATTAGTTTTTTTTTAACGAAGTGCACAAATGCAGTGTGATTCTTATGGCAGTGCGATTCTTAGAAGTTTGCAAGTTCTCTTCTTCGCATTCGTTGCCATTTCATATAAGTTGGAAATATTTTTTTACTTAAGAGAAAATCATATTTTCCTCCTTCTAGTATGAACATCTTATTCAAAATTCGATACTACTTAAGCTCTGGATTCTTTTCACAGTTCCGTTTAAAATCATACTTGAATTTTTAATCTTATCTTCAGGAGACATCATTAAATAGAGAAAAATTTTGTTATGAAAAGTGTTTAATTGGGATGCAAATTAATGAAGATATGCTAATATGATGCATACTTAAATTTAAAGTTGGAATGTAGAAATTAGTGTGAGTGAAAGAATCAAGATTCAAGATTGAAAGATTTAACTCTAATTGAAACAGAAAATTTTTAAATTATAGACTTTATTTTGCTTATAACATGCCATGTGGTCATTGTTTTATATATCTCGATATCTTATTTCACATGTAATGTTACGAAAGCAAATATAAACGAATCAATCGCGTGAAATGAAAGCTAAACCTGGAGTTTAGGGTGCGTACTATTTTCTCGCCAATTTTTTTTGGCGCAATTTTATTTACCGTCGCCAAACACTGTTTAGGATGCTCAGTGAGTTTTTTATATGTCTCCTGCGCATTCGAAGCCTACGGCATCTTTAAACGCGGAATAGGTGTAAAGGTTAATTTTAAGCGTATATATATTTTCGCATTGAGAATATTAAAAATTTTAGTATATTCTTTGTACTAGGTTTGCAAGAATATTTCTTTTCCAAAGTCGGATGCTCTTTCGCATTAAGACAGTCAGATATAAACGTTAAGTATCTGTAAGGATTCGAATAATTTGCCATTGTGCCACCAGGGTGTCTGTCAATTTGAACATTTTGTTTGTAAATGGTTTTTTTTGCCTCTCTGGTCTCCGAATGGCAACACGTTGTATTTTCTTACTATTTAAATTTATTTTAATAATAAAATTTCAGTAGATACATTGATGGCGTTGGTTACATCTAGAAAAAGAATATGGAGTCCTTTTTTTCCCATTTTTTCCATTGCCATTTTTTTTCTCTTGACTGAATCAGATCGGCAATAATTTTAGTCCGTCTTTTGATGGCAATTTTCATCTCTTTTTTTTATTACGGATTGAAAATAACTATGGAATGAATAGAGGATAATAACTTTTGTTGCTGAAAATCCCCCCCAAAACCCAATCCAATCAAATGGTTACTCTCAAACAGCCTCATCATCGTAATGGCATTGGTGATCGTTGAGTCTTGGCAGTCCTTATTTAGTTTAATTATTCTATTGGTGAACCAGGTCAGAGTTACAGGAACCATAACACGGGATTTAAGAAACCTGACTGTGTTAAAAGAGAGATGCTTTAAAATTAAAGGCTTTGCGTTGAAGAATGTAAGCACGTTAAAATTTCTTTTGTTGATTTGATAGATTAACACGACAGTTATTTAGGGATGGACCTCGTTTGAACGATAATTTGATGTCGAATATGACATCCAAGCCAGTAACCCACACACGAAAAATCCATACTGCACCAAAGTGAGGAAGCCCACATGCACAGATCTTTAGAGGAATAGGATCTGGCAGACTCGATCTCCCCATTCCGAGGCCACGATGTTTGTGATAGGTAACTGCAACCGGGCAGACTGTTTTCAATATAGTCAGGCTAAGAAACTTTATCACATATTCAAAAGCTATAAAAACATTCAAGTACTTTTCTTCGGATACAAAGCGAAAACAGAGGAAGGTTATTAAATCCTGTGAAATTTAGCGATACAAAAAATTTGTAGTTGTAGACAAGAAAAACTTTCCTTAAGATGAAAATATTGTCTTTGTCAGCGATAACACAAATTCAAACAATTCAGAATCTTTTCCCCCGTCTCTCATGTCTCATAGATCTGAAAACATATCTGTGGCACACTTTAAATTCGAGCATGAGACGAAGAGTCAAATATATCAGAAACTTATAGCCATTCCTCCTTGTCAAAGGCAATGCAGTAAGCTAGATAAAATGTTCTACTTCTTTATGTTCTAGAATCCATTCTAGTAGTGTGCTTGGGAGCATTGTCATACTTATACAAGTAGTTTCTCTTCAGGGAAAAAATCTGAACAAAAGGATTAACATGATTCACCAGAATCCTCTAATAGTGATTGATTTTGATTTTCCTCCACATAATAACATGTTCAACAATACCGCGACTAGATGTCCACAAGTTTGTCGCCATGCTCCAGGTTCAATGGCTCCATTCTCCCGGAATTGCCACCCTTGTGAACTCCCTTCCTAAACATAAGAACAGACTTTCCTTGTCCGTAACAATAGTGTTCGTTTTATTTTATACTCCATCTTTAATTCAAAAATCACTATTAATTGAAAGCTAAAGGTCAACTTTATGTTTAAAGTAAACATGTTTATATATTTCTTAACGATTTTTAATTGTTGTTGTAATGTTAAATATTTTAAAAGGTTATTACTCCAACCATCTAAAGGAAAACCGAAATCCGCACCACTATAATGTTGAGGGAAAAGGCTGCTTGAATTCGAAATATCTGCCACATAAATTGAAAAGTTATGCCAGACAAAATGAAATTATACTGACTTTTACTCATTTATCATTAATGCATAATATCTAAAGGTTTCAAAAATAATATCTTTTATTTTAAATTCTGTGTGATTGTTATATCTTTATGTTAGAGTCAAGAAGTTGTAGTAGAATAATCGACTGAATTTCATAGCCCACCAATTATTTACTTTACATATGTGCTTGATGTCTTCTTAATTTGATCAAGCTCAAATATCTTCAGTTAGGTTGGTATGAAAGTTTGGAAACAGCGGGGTTGAAATGTCGTCTCCGTCATTGACTAAGGCCCGAAACAACAAAATTCGTTGTCTACAGAACGAGAAACTGCTTAACAATACAAATCGCCATCAATTTTAATTTTAATTGGACTTTAATAGATTTGAATGGATCTCTCAAAAGTAGCACAATATTAAAAATTATTACGAGAAACTGTTAGCTCTGCATCGAAAATACAGTAAACCTGTGGCTTCTGCAAACAAGGTAATAAATTTTCTTTTCCGCCAAAGTCCACTAGCTAATTTGGAAAGCGACCGTAAAATTTTGCAATTAGCACATCCGCCATCAACGAGAAAAAGAACTCTCCAGAAGTCCGTGACAAATTTCCCTCACTCTTAGAAAACAATAGAATAATCAAAACCAGAAAATCCCCCTGACTCCGATATTCCGATCTCCTCATATAAAAATCTTTTTCAAACAGAATTCAAAAATATAGGATGGGACGAAAAGTGAAAAAAAAATCATCGATATTGGTTCTGTTACATGGGAAAAACTTATCAGAAAGGATTTCAGAATATTTTTGGGGGATGTTATTTTCATTCACTGCTCTAAATATAAATTATAAGTCGTTTTACACACACAGTCTACATAGACAGTTGTATGACAGCTGGGAGCTTAAGGTTTGCAAATTTTCCTGTCTCGACAAGTTGTATTTGATATTAGTCTGTTATATTTCATTACTAGAGCTAAATTAATGTTTTCTACACTTGTTTACACGAAAACGTTACTCAAGACTTCAAACAAGTGATTAAATGTTTTTGACCCTTTTCAAATTTCTAGGTAAAATCCCAGACGGATTTTTTGAATTTTTTCAATGTTTCATTAGACGAAACCTTTTACTTGCGATGGAAATTCAAACATGAATTTTAAATCGCAGAAATATATTCGTAAAATAGTATGTTGCGTAAAAAAGAAAGGAAAAATATCAAGTGGCTGACCAAAAGATTTGTTAGGAAATTGAAGCATTTTTTGTTAGAAGTCACCCTTCGGAAAAACGAGCTTAGATAATTTTCTAAAATAATATTCAGATTCAAATTTTAAAAGCATTGATAAATCAATTTTATAAGTGGTAAGAAACGATAGACGTCGCAGATATTCAAAATTTCGTATTTCACAGCCTTCGTTGAGCAAAAACTTGAATATAAAAAATGCATACAGCGTTATGCCCGATTTGAACAATGTCTACAATGCAGGAAGAAAGCATCATCAAACAGGAAAACCCAGTACAAGTCAAAATATTTGCAGCACTGTTGGTTTCCGGTTTGAGGAGCCACCACTGCACAGTTCACGCAAAAATGGATGCCACTAAGTTGCAATACTTTATACCTTGATCTTTGTAGAAAATTCTTGGAATTAGTGTTCCTTAAACATCGATAGGTCAAATATCGATAGTGCAGTCGATAGTTTTCCCAAACTATCAGCTGAACTATTGATGGTATCGATAGTTTTCTCCCCGGAGATACTGTCGATAGGTGTTCTTTCAGTCGACAGTTTAGGAAGTATCGATACTATCGATAGTTCCAGTCGATAGTTTAGGAAGTATCAATACTATCGATAGTTCCAGTCAATTGTTTTAGTTGATAGTTTTTAAACTATCGATAGTTCCAGTCGATAGTTTTAAAACTGTTGACATAAAATGCGCCTATCGATAGTATTGCCCAGGAGAAAACTATCGATACTATCGTTAATTTTGAGAAAGTCGATTCTATCAATTGTTTCAGTCAATAGTTCTGAAAACCCGATACTATTGACTTGGCTTCGATAGTATCGATTGTCTATCGATGTTTTAGGAACACTACTTGGAATGCAGGTACTACCAAGGAAACATCAAAATCCATTAGTGCTTCTTTAGTCAACTTATCACCCGCCTCATTGAAGCTCGGAGCAAAGTGACTGGACATGCATATCAGGACCGAGCAGAGAGTTATTTTTATATTTAGGGAATATTTATAAAGAGTTTTTCCATATTCCATTAAAAATTCCAAGCATTTCGTGCGTGGCATCAATGAAAATCAATTTCAAAATTTGAAGAATGTTTCGTTGATTGCATTAAAACCATGAAATAATTTGGAAATGAAAAAAATAATACTAGAAGTCATAAAATAGAATTACGGCAATCTGAATTGAAAAACAAATTCGCAATGGCACAAGAAATAAACGCACCTTTGGAAGACATCGGCTTGTCAAAATCGCTTGCTTTTCTTAGCAGTTCCATACATGAATGTTCCAGACATGAAAATTCAGAGAGGACATTTATAAATTTCAGATACATAAAATTTTATTTGATCGAAAAACACTTTTGCTCCTCACTGAGAAAGGCGTCCAAAAGAATAAAAAACAAAGCATTTCAAGAATGCGAAAAATGACTTCAAAAGTATAAAAAAAGGGAATTCAAAATGCAGCAATCAAGAAGAAAGAGAGGAAAGAATATCGTTCGAAAGAAAAGACTCTCGCAATAAACTGAGGTAAAGTGGATTAAAATCTCATTTTTCTGATGCTCCGACTCGCATTTATTTAGTCCGTTTCATTGAACTGGAATGTCCACTCTTGGACAAACAGCAATAATCTCTTCAAAATCTCTCTTTTCGAAAACGATTTTGGTATATCCCTACCCTCTCCCGTTCCCCAGTCTCTGTCATTTCCTGGTCTTTCAAAGCAACTGTCTTCGCAAAGAACTTTGTTTATAAATAATGAATATCCGAAACGTGTTTTCGCAAAAGTTATAAAGAAGTCACTCGTTTCATTGTCATTGTTACGAAGAAAAAATATTCGATGCAATTATTTAAGATGGAGACTGGATAATTCTTTTAATGCATTTTGCTTATATATCACTTCAAGTTATATAAGTTTACTAAGATAAAGCTCAAGAATACTTATTTCCTTCATGATTGTAATAGTAAACGAATATCATAGAACAAAAGATTAGGCTGATACCTAAATTATAGATTACAAGTTTCACATTTATTTTACACTTTTGTTCTTTATACTGTATTATATATATATATCCTTTTTTATCATCATTCCTTAATTTTTAAATACACTCTTTTCCTTTTTATCATCATTTCTTTAATCTTCATCGTTTTCCCAATGTAGATCGCTTATCGCTTTCTTCTTTGTTTCCATCGATTTCCTAATCTTCATCGAACCTCCCCCAACCTTAGAAGTTTGGCGCAAAAGAAATTAGCTTGATATTTCGTAAACATCCGGACCCTACATGACGCGTTAAGTTCATTCCTTTGTCACGTCTCCCGTTGGATGCATCTCTCAGTTTTAGGTTCGTAAAATTATTTCTAATATTTGGTATTTCATTCAAATTCTTGGTTTATCATAATGTTCGGGGTAAAGGACAGTGTTTTTAGCTTTATGCCAGCACTGTTCGTAGTAAACATTATGATTTCACTAATTTTTTAGCGGTTCTTATAGATTTTACTTACCCTGATAAGCATCTATACGCTTTTACCGATTAACTACAGTCTCTCCATTTTATTTCAACATTTATTGATTTTCATGACATTGATATATATATATATATATATATATATATATATTTATATGCCAAAACAAAGAGATTTTTTTCAAAAAATGTTCTGTCTATTTTTTGCCATTGTGTCTTGGTTGTTTTTGAGTTTTTGTCTTATGTTTCTTGTTTGTTTTGATATATATATATATATATATATATATATATATATATATATATATATAACAAATACGAAACAAACATAGCAGAAATGTAAAAGCAACATATACAAAATAAATATTCATAAAACAAAATGTCAAGAAAAAAAAATGTAAAGAAAAAAATCTGCGGAAAGAAAAAGCCGAAAGTGTAATATATATATAAAAGGGGAACATAAAATAATATAGAAATATATATATATATATATATATATATAACAAATAAGAAACAATCATAGCAGAATTTTAAAAGCAACATATACAACATAAACATTCATAGAATAAAATGTCAAAAAAAAAAATCTGCTGTAAGAAAATGCCGAGAGTTCTTATAGAGAAAATAAACAAAAGGGGGAAATATAAAATAATATATATATATATATATATATATATATATATATTGTTTTTTGGATTCCATAAAATGGTTGGCATTCATATCTGTTTCGTGTAGTTCTAAATAAAATCAAATTGTAATAATAAAAAATTTAGATTGCTCATTTGTACAAACAACATCTTTTCCTTCTCAAATATTTTCACCTTTTCAACACCAGTGATGACAGTGATTCATTAGCATAGACGCTGAAGAAATTTGTAGGGTCAAGAAAAGTTATTTTGAAAAGAAAACATAGAGTTTATATAGATAAATTAAAAAAGGAAATTATAACATAAAATATTCTTATATAGACTGCCTATTAAAACAAATTATGCATCTCTATCACATATTCAGAAACTTCTAATAAAAAATTAAATTCTTTTCTATCCCAGCGAAACAAGCTCCGACAAAATCCAGAGAAAATCGCAGAAGCAAAGCGGTAGGAAAATCCACAATCTACGGCTAAGGAGACTTTCCTTAAGATCCCCTCAAACTTTGCCACGCTCTGCTAAAACACAAATTCAAACAAAATGGAAACGCTTTCACATCTTTAATATTCTGGTCTACTGATCTGAAAATCTTTTTCTGACAGACGTCAAAAGCCGAAATGAGAAGAAAAGTTAAAATATTTCAGGAACATGTCTACCATTCTATGGATAAATCTGGTGAAAGAAGGTTTAAGGAAATTTTACTTTGATTTATGTTTCATATTCGCATTCTAAAATATAAAACGCTCATGTTTAGGTATGCAGTACCTATATCTTGTTAAATGGTAAAGGGAAGTTCAGAACGCTTGTGTATATTCCACTTCAAACGCTTTTGTATTTGACTTGAATAGCAAATTATTTTTTTATACTCAAAGGAAAATAACTATTCTTTATCCATTTCTTCAGAGAATATCTTACTCAGATCCCAAAAGGATAAAAGTTTAAGGCCTTTTTCACAGTTCCAGATCTCTCAAAGACGAATTTTCAATTCGTTTTACCACACCAGACAGCTTTAGAACAATGCAAATTGTTTTTATCTATACTATTCATCGTTATGGAGAATGGAAAAAAAAGGCGGCAAGTCCCATATGTTGGGGAAAATCGCCGAATTCGGTCCACCTGGACATGTTTGAACCCTCCAAGAGCCCAATTATTTTGATATTTTAGTTTTAAAGATTGAAAAAATAACATACACATAAATACGAACTATCTGCTTTTCAACTGAACCTGGAAAACAAAAGAGACGCTTCCGCCGCTAGGAGAATTAGTGTAGAGTGAAAGACAAGTAATTATAATGAAAAACAAGTAGTAGAATTTCTTTATAGCTTATTTTTCTTCTGAACAATGCAATTAGGTTTTCTAAGAAATATATTTGAAAAGTAAATGAACCGATGTTTTTTGCATTTAATTATCCTCTGAAATGTTAAGAATACTTTATCCATCACTGTTTAAGAAAATATACATTTAGATACGAACTATCTGCTTTTGAACTGAAACTGAAAAACGGAAAAGACGTTTCATGCCTCTAGGAGAGTTAATGTAGAGTGAAAGAGTTTTTTTAATGAAAAACAAGTAGTAGAATTTTCTTTATAGCTTTTTTGTCTCCAGAACGAAGGAATTAGGTTTTTCACGAAATACACTTAAAAAGTAGGCAAAAGCTTAAACAAATTGTGTCATAGATTCAATTATGGAGATTGGTGTTCTAGGTTGGACCACTGGTTGCCCAGATTGTATCACCAATTTCTTTAATCACAAATAAAGCAAAAATTCTTTTTGATTCTCAAACCCATACCATCACACAATGCATGAATCTAAGTATGATATTTTATGCTCTGTCGCACTTTTCTTCCTTTGCTCCCTCAGAAATTGTACAAATAATACGTATCCATTGCCTTTGTTCTTTTAGATCCAACATTTCATGGCTTTAGTGTCCTTTTATTGTTCTTCAGGTTTGGCTTCTTTTAATTTATGAAGGCTATTAGTAATGATGACTGCTTTCCAACCTATTCCTGTAACTCAGAATAATAATCCCATTGATTTAAATGGTCCAATTTGGGCAAAACTTTGTAGCCCAATTTAAGAAAATTTTGGGAAACAACAATAAAAATTCTGCCAATATTATACTTAGATTATTTTAATAAAATTATTATAGTAAATTGTGGTCTAACAAATTTCCTCTCTGAGGATATAACAACATATTTTCATTTCGAATTTAAAACAGCTTAAAGGCTTTTTGTCTTTTGTTAACATAACTAATTGGTGATCTTTATATCTTTCCATCTTAATCTAATTTATCTAGATCTTACATAAAAATAAAATAAATGTTATCTAACTGTAACCACGTGACGTTTAATCCGAAAAATTATTTCACACACTATATCCACATCCTTATAATACATTTGCCTATTTTACGGCCCAAATATTGAATAGAATTGACCTTACGACGCGGGTTCAAATTCTGGAAAGGAGCAAATCGCGCAAATGAAAAAATAATTAAGATCTCAATACAGCTTCCTCTAATTTGAAGCAAATTTAATTTGAAAGACATCTTCATTTTTAAATCTGACATAATTTTAGAGTTTATCAATATTTTTCAAATACATATGGAAGTTATGGTTTCTTTTATAGAAATCTTTTAGGAAAATGCAAATATAAAACGAGAATGAAAATATTTGCACCAGAAGTATTTACTATACAGAAATTAGTAAGTATTGAAACTGTTGAAACATAAGTTTGTGTATCCACCTTCAGTGCATGAAAATTTTTGCATATTGAAATTCTGAATAGTCTTAATGTTTAATTATTTATTGATTTAGGTAAAATTTGTGCCGAGACAGGTCACATGTTCGGAGGATTGCAAACTAAAGATTCGAACTAGTTTTCGATCTGCATTTTACTCTCTTCTGAACCAAGAACAATTTGTCTCAGCTGAACCCTGTTACGGTTATCATTATTTTAGAAATGATGAAAATTATGACTCTTTTTCCTACAGAATAAGTGCGCCTTTGGAAGTTAGATAGTACAAAATATCAAATCAGTAACACATGTTCTCATCTGGTATTCTGTTCAAAATATTACAGAAAATTTACTTTTATTTATCTTTTGTATATTGTTTGGCATGTTAGGTTATAATTAAAATAATTTGGTATAACTCTGCCGTATTAATAGACATAAATTATAATTTGAACAAGAAATATTGCGCTAAAATATTAAGAAAAAATCTTCAACGATGGAGACATTCTTTTTTTGTAAAATTTGGTAATATTTCGTGAAAGAAAAATAGAATTAAATCGTAATGAAAAAATTATATAAAATTCGGAATGAAAATAGCATGAAATGTATTCTACTTCAAGTCACAGTCCAATTATACATATTTATACCAAAGTTATCAGACAGACTTCATATGAAACTTCAGACTTCATATACCAGCGCTTAGATTGGACCGGTTTCATAACTTCAGTTCAATTAAGTATTTGGGCAGTAAAATATTTTAATCATGATATAATGATGTAAACGGGGTGTATGTCATAATTTTTTTAAAAGACAGCGCTACGTGGTTACAGTTAGAAAACAAGTGTTTAGTGCATCAGCAATAGATTATATTAACAAAAGACAAAAAGCGCTTACGCTGTTCTAAATTACGTAGAAAAATATGTTATTATATCATCAGAAAATTTCTCTAGCTACAATTTACTATAATCATTTTATGAAAATAGTTCAAAATTAAGGCATTGAGAATTTGTTTTATTTTGATTAAAGGTTGCCTAGATTAGAATACAAACGTTTGCCTAGATTGGACTATTTAAATCAATGGGGTTATTATTAACTTAAATTACAAGAATAGTTCAGAAAGCAGTTATCAACACTGGTAGTCCTCATAAATTGAAAGGGAAAAAACAAATAAAAAATAATAATAAAATTACACTAAAGCCATCAAATATTGGATCAAAGGAAACACAAATTAAGGATACGTATTATTTATGAAGAAACAAAGGAAGGAGAAGTGATGCATTGCAAAAAATGTCCATATTTGGGTTCACGCATTGCGTACTGGTGTGAATTAGAAAATCGTATATTTTTTTTTCTTAATTGTGCTAAAAGTAATTGTTGGACCAATCTGGGCACCCAGTGGACCAATCTAGCCTACCGGTTTTCTTGATTGGACCGATGCCCCATTTTTTAAGCTGCTTTTTAACTGACTTAAAGTGTTTTTCACAAAAGGTTATTTACACTGTTCTGAAGATAAATGAATTGCAAAGAAATTCTACTATTTGTCATTCATTAAAATTATTTCTCTGTCACTGTAAAATAAAAAATTTGCAGGTGGTCCAAATTTGGCGACTCTTTCCTATACGCAAGAAAAACTGAGACAACTCTCATAATGCTTCTGTTAAGGAAACTCGCAACCGGTGACAAAGGAATGATTGCTTCACACCCGTAAAAAATTCTCACAGTTTATGAAACACAAATGCAAACAAAAGAGGTAACATCATCTTTTTCCAATATTCCTGTCTGCTGCCGATGTCTAGAAATGTTATGAGACCAGAAGTGCAAAGATATCAGGATCATCTCTGCCACTGCACAGAAAAGACATCTCTGATAATGCTTCCGTTAAGTAAACTCGCAACCGGTGACAAAGGAATGATTTCTTCAGACAAATAAAAAAATTATCACAGTCTACGAAATACAAATGCAAACAAAAGAGGTAAAATCGTTCTCTTTTCTCAATATTCCTGTCTACAGCCCATGTCTAGAAATGGGGTGAGACCATAAGTACAAATATATCAGGATCATGTCTGCCATTGCACGGGAAAACAGGCGACATATTTCTTGAGGTTTTTCTCAATGTTTATTTCTACGATTCACATCCTCAAACATAAAGCATGAGTCGTTTTACTAAAGTGAAAGCAGCTTTTGTTATATTGTTGACGGAACTTGGAAAGGTTTATATATTCTCCTATTCACCTGTGTCCGTTTTTGACATAAATCGGAAATATTTTTGTGGTCAGAATACATTCAATTTTTTCTTCCCCTTTCTCATGCATATTTTTTTAAAAACTGAAATGTATATAGGTTTTGCGTTCCTTTTAAAGTTTTAACTCAAATTATAATACAATTTCCAATTAGACTTTCATATGGTACAATTAGATGAAAAATGATCTGTTAAGAATACTATTCATATGTGATGGGCATAAGATGATTGAAAGTAAATTCTTTAACCCATTTGCTCCTAACGCCGCAAAATAATCTGCGGAGACGAGTACCGGCTATAGCAGGCAGTATTCATTCGAACTTTAATAATAATAATAGTAATTTTAAGACGACATGGTCTTCTGTACGAATTTGTACAACATTATTTTCCTTCTTTGTCTTTGATATACCCTCCTTATAGTCTATACACATAGCCAATGTTCCTTCTTGTCTTGTTAAGTTGCATTTTATTTTCATTTTGAAAAAGTTCAAGCTTTTCAGAAACTGCAACGATCCGAAAAGTGGGCTTGGCAACATTACTTACTCTCCTGTCATGAATGAAAAATTCTTCAATAACTTAATAAAAAATACAGATGCAGCTCTGGAATTTTACAGGTGTATTTGGAATTATTAAAGCTATCATGTGAGGCAATAAAAAGTTATTCGATATTTTGATGATTTTTGGGTACCATGTAGCCTTAATTATAATTATTATTGTTTATGTAGGTTTTATGAATATATGGCTTTAAAGAAAAGTCCTTTTTATTCCAAGAGCATGCCAAGTTGGCACTGCTCAGACGCAAGATGTAAATCCAAATGCCAAAGACTGCCCACTTGCAATGTGTGCGCTTTTAGAGTTGAGTCCATTTCAGTGGCGGCACTATGCCGTAGCGAAAGGGTGTAGTAAACGGCAAGACAGGTGGAATTGACCAATGGTGTGTAGAAGAAATTCGCAAAAATATTAGAACTTATACACGAAACAACGTCATAAAACAACTCGAAAATTTTGTTGAAGTAAGAGTTGTATTATCGGTTCAAATTTCATAAAAATGTTTATCGATGAGACATAAATGCATTAATACTTTTATCTAGTCGAATTCAGGTAATTTTGGACGGTAAAGCGAATCTTTTCATAAAGTACAAGAATTCACCGATCTGTTTAATTTTAATGCCCTCACCAGGAGACATTTATATGAAAATTTATTTTGTAATATTTCCTATCCTGTACACTAGTGCAACAGATGTTTCCTTCTAAAATGTGATTATCTGAGCGTTTTGGTAAAAAAACAAGACCCTAGGTCTACGAAGCCCGACGCGCGTCGTCACGGGTTAAATACTGAACTACACGAAACTCCTTCTTAACTATTGGTTCAAGAGAAGACGCCAAAGGGAAGGTGGTGCGGTCTATCATGTAGATTTCACGTGACGTAGCCGATGACGAAGCCACAGACATGACAAGACACAAAAATATTAGTCAATATAGCTAGGAAAAAAAGAATAAAAGGATCACGGCAGCTTAGTCACAGATTCCTCTGTTTGGAAGCCAAATTAATCTTGAATTTCATGTGTTTATTTATTGTGTTTCCTCTTTACTAGAACAAAGCCTGCATATGAAAATGAATTTCGCATCAGCGATCAATCGAGACTTAAATGCCCAATGGAAATAAACTAATAACTAATGAAACAGCAATTAGTTGATTTCTGTATATATTTAATAATACATCTGATTTCTTTTCATTTAAAATGCATACGTTTATATTTCAAATATATAATGCTTTGCGACCTACTGTCTTCCTCCCGAGTTCAGGGTATGTAATCATAGGATTGCTCATTGGATAAAAATACAATTTAAGGGAAAACGAATAAATAAGAACGAGAAGGAAGAAGAATCTGGTGAATGATGTGATCAGAGGCCTTCATCCATGCAAATTCAAAATTATAATAGGTTTTCTGTCGAGGAAAAACGACTCTAACCCATTGTCATACGATTTTATTTAACCTCCTAATAAGATGCCACCACCCATTTGAGATATTTATTATTATTTCAATGTATTTAAGATGGTAAAGGATACTTGCGGCATTTAAGCGTGTCCAGATGATTTTTGTATTTAAAATTAATTGTTACACTGACTTAAATACCGATTTCAATAGCAAAATATCTGTAATTCGATGCGCGTGTCAAAGTTGCATTGTATGTTAAGGGGTTCAGGTCTAAATTTGTGGATAAATGCTTTTCTTTACAATTTGTTCCGGAATAGGTCCAGGCCTTAGAGGAAAATTCAAATTTAGACCTTAAAGCCGTTTTCTTTCGACAGAAAACCTATTCTAATTTTGAATTTGCATGGATGAAGACCGTTGATGACATCATCCACCAGATTCTGCTTCCTCCTCTTTTTTCATTCGTTTTTCTATGTTAATATTATTGTATTTTTACCTCTATCACAATTAAAACTTCCCTTAATTTGTATTTTTATCTTTGTATCTCGCATTTTTTTCCGGGATGATACTGTGCTTGCACGCACCAAGTAAATTGCCTTTATTATTGTTGTTTTGTCTTTTTTAGATACTTTTTCTATTTTTTCTATTTCTTATTGAAATTATGATTCGATCTCCGCAAGAGTGCAAAACTTATATTAGATTTTCATTGGTTTCTATTGCGCTATTGCATAAATGAAAAGTACGGATGCTGTAATATTCCTAACAACAAAAAGGGGCTTTATTGAAAAAAAAAGCCAGTTGAAAAAACTAGTCTGGCGAAGAGAAAGATTATGAAATAGAAGGTGTTGCCTTGAAACAGCGACAGATCAAAAGGATCTTAGTAGGCATCAAGAGGAACAATTACTGCCTTACAACATCGTATCGTAACCCATGTTTAGTCGGTAAAGATGGCCAAAATTCTAATATAGGATGTGACTCATGAACGACAAAAAGGGCAATGAAAGGTCATTCAAAAAGTGAGTTGCACTCCTTCGTAAAAATTCTTTGTAAAAGAACATTTTGTTGAAACTTCGTGGCAATAGTGCAGACATTTATCTGCAGCGGGTGAAGTAGCAGTTTTGACGCGACAGCTTTAGTTTCCTTGCTAATCAATTGTGAACATGTCTCGGCAGCTACAGATGGCGTCTGAATTTGAATTGTGTACAGTTATTTCGTATTTTGCGGGCAAAAATCTGTAACTGATCTTACATTTATCGGATGTTTCACTAAATGTATGAGAAAAGGCAATGTCGCATGAAGATTTCACAAAGTGCTACTACATGCTCGATAAAGGAAGCACCGTTCAATCAATTTGGAGAAATGATGAAAACGTTGCTCGAGTGAATGGATGTATTCTTCCAAACAGGATCGGAATATTTGACGAATTCGCAAATTAATTGAATATTCCACATGGAAGTGTGCATAAGATTGTAGAGCATCTTGAATTTCGAAACGTATGTGTTTATGCCCCAACAGCTGTAACCCAACAATGGTTATCCCAAGTAGGACGGGAACTCTTTGAAGAAGACATAGAAAAGCTTATGCAACGCTTCGGGGAAAATGTTTAAATAAAGGAAGTGACTACATAAGTTAGTTGCTTTTGCACAGAACTTAACTCTATCGATACGGGTACGTTCCATACGACCCTTCAAGTAAAAGACGGCAGCTGTCCGAAAATCACTGAGAAATTTCACCCCTTTCGTTAAGTGTGATTGATTTCACCTGCCGCTGAGCGATCTTCATTCTTGAGTGGGCTAACCCAGATGGGTTTGGGAAATGGGTGGACTGTCTTAGAATTCGGACAATTCCAACTGTTATTGAGGTTTTTGAAAGGGGGGGTTGAATTTCCCTTATCTCTGAAAGAGGAACTCGGAGGTTCCATTATTTTGAGGTCCATCTATTCCAATGATCTCAGGAATCAGAGGGTTAAATGAACATACAGGGAGAAGTCGGGTAAGATAGCGACCTTGAGCTTTTCGATTTTTCCTTACCTCAATATTCGTTGCAGGAGGATTATTGTTTCGGTAAAATCTTCTTGCGAGTCTTTGCTTTAAAATGATATTTTAAAGTAAAGACTCGTTTCCAGAATGATATTTTTTTTAAATTTTTATTTTCAAATTTGAGACTCCTAAATTTCATTATAAAAAATTAATTTTCTTCATCTTACCCGACTGTGTGGGTAAGATGGCGAACTTATATAACAATTTAATTTAACACCATATGCTATGAAAAAACTATTTAAAACTGTTGAGATCACATCTTGATCATTATAAATTGAACGAAACAGAAAACAAATATTATCCGACTAAAGTAACAGCATAAAAGAAATTAAATATTATAAAAAATTTTAGATTCGAACCTTAAGAAATGAAATCAGTTACAAAATTATTCCATCGCCATAGGCTTCGATTTTGTCTGACCAGTATAGGTGTAATGGGGCTAGAGTTTCCACATAAAATATTGGAATCCTAAATCGTTTTCCTTTGCTCACTACAAATGGTGCATTCTTCATTATCGAGGTCATCTGGGTCCAGATTTTCACCACCGTCAACGTAAGGAAATTCAAATGAATGAGTTAAGTCTTCAGATTCGGATCATTAGAAGTCGAAGTGTCGCTTAGCTGCTTTCTTCTTTTTTGTAGAATTTTTATCAGGTTTGTTGCGTTTAATCTTATTAACGTCAGCATTCTTCAACTGTCACCGTTTACGTTTATCTTTCCTGAATCTCCTGTTTAAATGAGATGCTTATTTTTCCTTGGAGTGCCAGTGAAGTACATGAAGGGCAAGTGGCAGTCATGTAACACGACGAGCTCATGAATTAGAGTGGAGGGGTTTGTAATCTCACCCTCCTCTCAATTCGTCATCTTACCCGACTTCCCCTCTTTATTTCAGAAAAACATTGAAGGATTAAAATTAAAATAATACATCATTGAACACTTTTTTATTAGCTCTGTACGAATATCACATATAAAATCAAAATTATCCCTTAACAAGCAGCAACCAAAAGGTGTGTAGGAACAACTCAAAAACACAATACCGCGTACTTCGAATCCCACTAATAACGAAGTAAAATCTTTGTTTGTGACACGGGTAGCTGGTTCCTACAGGTCCCTGATGATGCAGAATCTGGGCATTCATGTAGGGTAATTTTGGGGGAAATTCCAATTCGTCATCTTACACTCTTCGTCGTCTAACCCGACTCTCCTTTGCTATTATTGTAAAATTTATATCCTGTTTTGTTTCCTCAAGCAATGAAACTAACTTTGACTGACCCCTCGTAAGAACCAAAAGCATTTATCTCACAGCATGATAACAACATAGTCTGTGGTGCGGAACCCATTGCTAGAAAGGCGACGAAGAGAAATTATTACAGGATTGACCGTGCACAGCTGCAGCCACGGAGCAGAATTTGTAGCACGCGCTCAAAGATACCGGGTGTACTCTTCATTTTTCCTGCAGCGACGAAATTCCATGTTATGATATCATCCAATGTCTACACAGGTGTTTCGTAAGCGAGTGATCTAAGGGTTTCCCAAAGAAATAAGTCCAAAGTGCTGAAGTCTGGGGATAGTAGAGGCCAAATAACAGGTCTGGCACCTCCAATACAACTGCCGAGATCGTGAAGGTGGATGTGCAAGGTGATAGACAAATTTGCTAACGTGCCGTCATGCATGGATAACTTGTTCTTCTGCACTGTGGTCGGCAATCACTGCATAAGTTTTTCCGTGATTTTCACTGACTACATCTGGTTTTGGATGTCATGTTCTACGGCAATAATTGCTCTTCTTGATTCCCACTTGTAATCTTCTGGGTTGGTCGCAACTTCAAGACAACACACTGTAGATATACCTAGGTAAGGAATAAAGGCAGAAAAGCATGTTGGTTAACCTTTTCAAGCAATATTCTCACTTTCCAGCAGTTCTTCTACAGCATGATATGTCCTTATCGTCCATAAAAAGAAATTTGGCCCAACGGCACCTCGGAATAAGACATCCATGAGGACGGAAAGAGATTACTTGCCGGCAATAGTTTTCCTCGATGGCAGTATATTCGTGGAGCTTAGTATCATATTCAGCTTAGTGCTACCCCACAAGAGAAGAACAAAACTGCGGAAACAGTCTTTCTCGTTGAGGATGGCATCTTGTCACCACCTCACTTCATATTTCTTGACGTCGAGAAATATCTTAATATATAATTCTTTACTTGTCTAGATTCTTAAATTTTAAAAGTATAGGACACAAAGTGATTTTGAGTTAGTAAAAAGTGAATATTTCGTTTCGAATAGTTAGTCAAGAGATTAGACAGTTACAGAAATTTTGGAATTTGTGCTTTACTAGTAATTCTGTGGACAACAGACCTCGCTTCCAAAAAATGTCACAAAATTACAATTACATATCTGCTTTTACTTGTATTCACAAAATTACAATTAAATGTCTAATTTTAACTGTATTAACAATATTGCAATTAAATGTAACTTGCCATCATTTTTATTTTTGGAGAAATTATGAATGTCCAGAATCATTGATCCGTTTGGCTAGAATCGTTCAAAAAATATGAATATTACATGAAACAAAACAATTGAAACGGAATCAAAAAATAAAAAGCCTTGTGTAAGCGTTGTTTCTAATTACTTCAAGGAACATTAATGCCGAATTCGAAGAAAATGGAACAATGCGTTTCTCGCTACTGCGAAACAAACAAACTTACAGGCATGCAGACACTATGTGGAAAGGTTGAGTTAAAGGATGACCTTGCTTCGCTCGGTCAATAACTATTTTCTTCCACCAAAATATTAAAATCTGTTATTTCTTCTCGAATTCACCTCAGTATAACAAAAGGGCAATTACATTTCCACATTCGCATACCGTAGAATTAGTTTATTTAAAAACTCTTTTGTATAACCGAAATATTTCATAAAAAATTGAGAATATATTAATCCTAAAATAATATTAATCTAAACCGAAGAAGAGCTTAGAATGTCATAGAAAAAATCTCACTTTCAGAAGTTTCCTCTTCAGTCAATATCAACTGCTATTCGTAGCATTTCCATCCGTGATCTTTCCACTTTCACAATAGCGAAAACAAATGCGGGAAACCACTGAAACAATCCTCTCAAAAAATTTCAGTTATGTGATATCACATTTGAAAGCGAAACACTTTCGACCTTAACCGAGAAAGATGCTCAAAAAAGAATCAAAAACGAGGTATCGAAAGACTGCGGAAATTCATTACGACAGTAAAAAGGCACCAAGAAGAAAATGCAACGAAGAAGAAAAGGAGTCGAAAGAATATAGTTCTGAAAACAGAAGGCTCATGTAGAAGTCTGCGGGAAAACAGATTAAGATCCCATTTTTCTTCCTTTTTAGTTGGTCCATTTCACTGAACTGGAATGTCCTCTCCTGAAACAGTAGCAATAATCCCTTCGAGTTGTCTGTTTTAGCAAATGGTTTTGGAATTCTTCCTCCCCTTTTCGAAAACTTTAAAGTTCCTGATCTTGCAGACCAATTGTCTTCTCAAATTGTTTCATTTGCAAAAAATAAATTTTCCTGACCCTACTCTGTTTCTTTTTAGAAAACAAAAAATTCGAAACCTTTTTTTTTCTATAAATATAATAGACCAAAAAATGGTTTTTATTCTTCTTGAACGAGGCTTCGACGAAAGTACTAGAAACTGAATATCGGGAATAATTTTATAAGTTTATATTACCAGAAACGCCTGTCTTTTGGTAGTTTCAAATAGTTTCAAAATACCGACTAAACCTGATTTTGAACATCGTTCATTTAAACCAAGGTGCGAGACTGATCCGGATTGTATTTAGCTGGATAATTTTATTCTGGAAACGCTATTTAATATCTGACTTCTTCAACAAAATCATTATGCAGAAGTTCAAGAGAAATTAATAATTTCTAGAAACTTTTATTACTGCTAAAAGCAGAACGTATTTGCTAAATATGTTTATTTAGAAGCTAACAAGTGATTAAATAGCCTCATTTCTTCTTTCTTGTATAAATTTCTGATTAAATTATCTACCTTTTTAATTGAATTTCCCAAGAAACCAATGCCTACACAAGCCTACAACGTGATAGAAAACCATTATAAAGTTCAGCAGAAAAGCAAATGCTACAAAACAAAATGCAGGTATTAAAGCATTTAATGCATACTTTTAATGACCTCAAAAAGCACACGAAGCATTTAAAATGTTTATTAATGCTCTCCAGAACTACAATAACTAAATGAATTAGTTTTTGTAGGATAAGTGTTTTTTCAATGTCAAATGGGAAATAATCCTTTAAATATCACATTAATGGAATTTCAAAAGGTATAAAACAAAAAAGAAATGAAATGATGCATTAAACAATAAGTATATTTATAAAGTCCTCTTACACTATTTAATTATTTTATTTTTATAATATGAATAATTGCATTCAACTGGCAAACATCGACATTTAAGATAAATATATTAGTTTAATATATATTAAAAAAAATTTCTAACTTCGTTTCATGATGCATCTCATTAACTTGCATTCTAGAAGTTTGTAGAATATTCTTAGTGTGAAAGAGTACAAACAAGCTTTAAAAGTGAGTCAGGTCTCAAAATAATCAGCTTTACTTCAGATAATTTCAGTGGGGATAAGTAGACGCTCTGGAGTGCTTTATTTCTCATAAATTGAATAGAACGACACGAACTCTAAATTGTTGATCCAAAAAAGTCCGAAAAGTAGGAAGGAACCTTACAGCAGGGCATAGACGCATTTAGTGCTGTTGTCCTCAATCTTTTTTTCTCTCCATTTTAGGACACAAAACTTTTTTGATCGGCATCCAGGTGCAAATCAAATTTTTTCACATTTAATTTTCCAATTAATTTATCATTGAGTTCATTTGCTACGTGCTATATTCTACTGCAGATAGTGTTAAGGGACAAAGGTAGTTTTGAAAGTAGTTTAATAGCCATAGGCGTAGCGATTGAAAATGGCACCAGTGGCTTGGCATTCATTGGCCGCCCGGGGGGCCGGTCTTATTAATCAATCCTCTGGCAAAAATATAAAATAAACGGGAAAATATAGTCATCGAATCGTCACAAATAGTGGCGCCCGGGGCTTCTATACCCACCCTTCGCTTCGCTACTGTTCCTAGCAGGCACTCCGACCATTATTAAGTCCTTCCTGAACATTTAAATGCTTCAGGTTACTATTTATGTACTTTAACAGTTACCGCGTCCTGCCTCCACTCGGGGACATTGAAGGGCAATCGCTGCTATAGCTCGAGTACTGAGGCCGGAATCCTAGTAGCCATCACCAGCAACGGCCTGACCAATCCCGAAGGAGGTAATACGTACTATCCCTGGTGAGGTGTGAATTCAACACCCACTATTACCCAGGAACTATATTTCCATCCCCAGGGGAAGCAAGAACTCACTTACTTCTCCAGAGACTTCTCGTCCGTGAACTCACGGGGCATCCCCCGGGGGAAGAAGCTATTTATGTATAGGACATTTATTACCGACATCAAAAAGGAGGAACTGATCGCAAAGAATTCAAAATCTCCATCATTAATATTTTGCTTCAATTATTAGCAATGCTTATTACTTCGGTATGATAATTATAAAGTTAAATCTGTGTAATGAAGTACGAGGCGTGTTTTTTAAGTAAGGGCCGTTTTGTTACATACACTATTAGGTGGCGCGCGCGCCGCAACAAGTGCTTGCGTCGTGACCCGGCATTCCTTGGGAACAACTGTGCTCAGTTGCAGCTGTGTAAGTAAGCTGTACGGTCTGTTCTGTGTCTTTAAAATGTTCAAGATTATCGAATCGCCCGCCCCGTGCGAGGTACGGTCGGTGATACGTTTTTTGTCGGTAAGAAACCTGTCTGCTGCAGACATTCACCGGCAGATTTGTGAAGTTTACGGAGCTACTGCCATGTGTGAAGGCAAAGTGCGTAAGATCATGGTGTCCGTGTTTTTGGGACCGGCATGGTGTTTTGTTGGCGACTTCATGCAAAGCGGAAGCAGCATAAATGCGGTAGCCTATGGCCAAACCCTGCGAAAGCTACGCAGAGCGATTCAAAACAATAGACGCGACATGCTGACAGAGGGAATTTTGCTACTCCATGACATTGCAAGGCCTCACACCGCAGCTCAGACCCGAGCTTTATTGGACTCTTTTGGCGGGGAAGTTTTGGACCACGCCCCCCTACAGGCCCGACCTTACGACGAGCGATTTTCATCGTTTCCGCCATCTCAAACATCATCTCGGCGGCAACCACTACAATGATGACGAAGAAGCGAAAACAGCCGTGACCTCTTGGTTATGGGAGCAGGTGGCAAGTTTCTATGAAGAGGCTATTCAAAATCTGGTTGTAAGGTATGATAAGTGTTTAAACAAACTTGGCAGCTTTGTTGCAAAATAGAGAAATGTATGTAGAATCTGAAAATAAATTTGGTTCTTGAAATTTTTTTTTCGTTTGGTTTTTATTTTCAAACGGCCCTTACTTAAAAAACACGCTTCGTAATAATTTTATGAAATTTTAATCTCAAAAAATAAGACAGTCATTGAAAAGTCATGTTAGTTTAATATCTATGTATTTAAAATATTTGGCAAAACCTGAGGAATAGTTTTCCAGCCCTAAGCACTGGACTGGTTTCGATAGTTTTTATTTCATATGAAAGCTTATGACATTTAGATATGTCATAAGTTGTCACCTGCCCACCACCACCTTCGATTTTCGAGGAAATTCGAAAAAAAATATTTCACCATTATACATTCTCTCCATTGGAAACTTTCAAACAGCTCCCCAGTCCCAACCACTGGACCGATTTCGACAATTGTTATTTCATATGAAAGCTTATGACCTCAAGATATGTCTCAGTGGTCGCTTGCCATCCACCACCATCCATTTCTCAGATGTATTGCAAAATAAAACTTTGGTAGAGTCCTTCAGCCTCTACCACAGCCAACTCGCCAATTTATTTCGCCAAGATGCAAGCACACCCACAGGCCATTAATATTATGGGCGAACAGCTGATCGCCGAAGGCGGCTAGTAGCTAGTTGAAAAGAAAAGGTAAAATTCCACGAAATGAGTTGAAAAACAGCTTCACAGATAATATATGCATGCAGATTTGTGGCATTATCACATATTTAAATGCATGCTACAAAAGATGTGTACAAGCAAGCCGAAAACCCCCAACGGGATCCCTATTAGCACAAGATATGTGCGATATCTCTACGACGTTGTCCGGTATTCTGAATGCCGTACAATATCGTGAAGATATCGTAACGATATCTTACAGCGTCTTGTGCTATTTCAAATGATGATGAATGGGATGATTCAAAAGTCCTTAGTCAAACTTGAAGGGTAGATCACGCATTCATAACACACCATTTTTAGGATAGAATATGGGGTCGCAAAAGCAAAAAGTGACCGCTACAGGGAGCTCTTTGAAAGTGAAGTAAGTAAAAAAATATCTCTACTAATAATAAAGGAGAATGTGTGTGTATGTGAGTGTTTTGGCCGTCTACAGGGCGGACCGATAGACCAAGAGCTACGAAATTTGGCACAACCATACTTAGGAGGGTGGGAATGTTCACCACATAGTTCTTTCTGCAAAATTTCAATTAGAATCTTAATTAATTAAAATTTTAATCGAAATGTTACCGTTTTTCCTTAATACCTTCCGAAAAAATGGCAGGAGAAAAATCATTTTTACACCATCTGAAAGAGCAAAAAATTTCCTTTTCATTGGTATAAATTAAATGACCTTGCATTTTTTATCTAATTTTAATAAACTTTTAAAATATTTTTTGGAATCATTTACAGCAATACTTTTCATTGTTGCAACGCAACTCAAACCGTTTTCATTGCTTAAACAAATATTTAAATGCATATTTGTTTTTCATTGTTGTAACCTAAGATAATATGCTAATACATTTTGCTTTCATATTTTATTTCTTCCAAAATATTTTCGAAATCTGTAAACCAAGCTCTTCGAGATATTATTTTGCTTACATTAAGAAATATATCCATTAAGCTGAATGGTTATGGCTGCTATGTTTTCATTATTTTCTCAACATGCTTGAATTCAGCTAACATGCCGCTGGCCATAAAATGTGCTGTGTCATTTTAATGTTGAAATCAAATGTTAATTTTACAGGAGGAATAAAAAAGTGAAGATAATGCCGACAGCTTGGAATGAGAGGTCACATGACATGGTCAGTTATTTGACTCCATTAGGAACATTTATGTAGACAATGAACATAAGAGGTCCAGGGTCACTAATAGAACATGGGTTAAATATCTACCATAATCTGAAATTTAAAATTACGTTGTTAAAAGAACCATGAATATAAAATGATGCAAGATTTAATTGAAATCATATTCCCGGCGAACAAGCTGTCGCCAAAGACGGCTAGTACTACATAAAGTGAAAAACGCAGATTTAATGAAATACCAATTTACAATAGCACAGCAGCACATTTGCATAAGTGGCAACATGCAAATCGTGCACAGCTTCGGACGGCAAATCCTTTGAATACAGTATAGAGAATTTTAGATCTCCAAAGGTATGTTGCTGATAGTGAGTCATAATTTATCTGCCATAATGTGTACGGCTTGTCTTGTCGTTATTCGTGCAACTATGATGTTATGGTATTGTGAATTTGTTATTCTGTTAAATATGTATTGTTTCAAAAGTCTTACTGTAACTGTATGGTGTCAACAGTCCAACACGCAGGATAATGGAGAATAAAGGTTTATTTACAAATATGCAGGAAAACTCGTAGCACATGTAACAGGAAACAATAGATATTGCACAGATTACCAATGTAAACAGACAACAATTCACAGGTAATAACAGTTCAGCACTTTCTTATCTAACAACACAAACAGTCAGCAAATAACTAGTAGCGGCAATAACTGCACTTTCAATAGCGCTCAGCTCACCAGCTTCCTAGCTCGCACTGCGGACGAACTCCAAAGACGTTCGTGCTCCAAGGCCCAGACGGTGTGTGTTGATCCCAGTAGATCAACACACACCGTCATCCAAGGGCTCTCCTTATATAGTCTCTCGCGGCAGGCCGTGACGTCACATGGAATCTTCTAGTACATTCAAGCGTATCTCCTCTGCTAATAGAGATATCGAGAAGATTCCAGCTCCTTTGAGATCCCATATTTCTCCGCCAAAGTCGCCAAGGTTAGGCGTCCAGACGTGGCTGCTCTCGATCATCTCATACTTACCCGTGTAAAACTGTCTTCCCAACCATAAGACTCACATTGCTGTGAAGCGACTTTCCATGTTTGTAACAGTATTATACACTTTTCTGATATGCCTTTTTTCATTTGCCTAATTCACTGGTAATTGGCCCTCTGTAGTGGTGACCCTTTCACTCTGCAACTCCATATTTTACATAGAAATGACTTGTTTTGTATGTCTGTCCTACCCTTTAAGTTCTTCATAGAGCTTTTCAACCACCCTGTATATGGATATCACTTCCCTCTCGAGCAGAGTAATAACTAAATGGGTTGAACAACACATCATAAGAATTTACTGATAAGGATGAAGCATTTACTGATAAGGATGAAACATTTACTGATAAGGATGAAGCATTTACTGATGAGGATGAAGCATTTACTGATGATCCCAGTAGATCAACACATATCGTCATCCAAGCGCTCTCCTTATATAGTATATGAAGCATTTACTGATAAGGATGAAGCATTTACTGATAAGGATGAAGCATTTACTGATTAGGATGAAGCATTTACTGATAAGGATGAAGCGCAGTGTGCTATCCAAAAGAGTTTGCCACTTTCATCAGAAAAACAAATAAAAACAAAACTAGAAACTTTCTCTCCATTCTTAATATTCTAGTCTACTGATCTGAAAACTCGGGACAGACAAAAAAACTGGGATAATACGAAAAGTGCAAAATATATGTGAAAACTGATTACTATTCCATGTAAAATTTGATGAAAAAGTTTTTGGATATCTTTGTACGGTTCGATTTCGAATTCATGCCCTCAAATCTATAGCACATATTTTTACATAAACAAAGTTTACAACCCAAGTTATAAGATTAAGAGGTTTGGATATACTCCTCTCAACATGAATCCGCATTTGATATAAATCGGAATTATTTTCATACTCGGAGCAGAAGCAATATTTTTTCTCCTTTTGAATGCACATCTTATTCAAAACTTGAAGTTGGATAAGCCCCGGGTCCCTTTCACATTTCCAGATCAAATCATAGACAGATTTTCAATTTGATTTCACGCGCCGCCATTAGACGAAGGTGAATAGTATGTTATGAATACTATTCATGCATGATGGAAATTGGAAATGGGGATGATAAATCTCATATATATCAGTAAATCGCGTAAAAGCTGAAAAATAATAAGAAAATCAAGTCGATAAACTAAAAGATTTTCTTCGAATTGGGAGCCTGTTATAAACTAAATTTTGTTCACAGAGAGAATTCGCATTTTGTGATTTTACGCTACATGCCATGCATTAAAAGATATTTTATGCATGGATGATCAATCAAACCTGAAATCTTCTCGATGTCAGAAATAAATATGAATTTTACCCTTTGGGAATTCTTGTCAGAGAATTTTTGAAAGTTGGAAGAAATGTTTTTTTACTCCAAAACTCCAATCCTAATTCTCACCTACGCCATTTTTTTGTCAAAATTTAGTTCGAATTTAAAAAGTCAAGGACTTCATTATTTATTTCTTTCGAAATGTTTGGAAACGTGCTAAACTAGCCTCGTTTCTCATATATTGAAAATAATTTAATATTAGTGCAAAGTAATTGATTATATTACCTAATAGTTAAACATACGGGTGATAAGTCGTGTCTCTAAAACCAAATCCAAACCGCAAATGTTGCTGAAGTGATTCAACTGTTTCTTCCCACATAATACAGTGTGTCCGAATCAATTGTCCTTAATTTGGAGAGGTATTTATACTCAACAGAAAGTTAAAAAGCATTCGAAAAATGAAAAATTAGAAAACAGTACCAACAAAGTTTATATTAAAAAATCAGTGCACTTCCATGTGGACTCCCTTAGTAGCCCTGAGGATTTCCAGCCGATAGTTCTGTTCCAGCAAAATGCTCAAATATCCTAGCCCCAGCATCTTGTTGGGAGATAACAGTGAGTTGCGAATGCTGCATTTGGGGTATTGCGCAAATTCGCAACATCTCCAGGTAAATGTTTGCCGTCACAGAAATCTCAGCAAAGAAAAATGGTCCTATGATTGTATCATGTAAAAGAGCACACCACAAATTGATTTTTGTACTGCATGGGGATTTTCTGAGCCCCAAATTCTGCGGTTGTGCTTATATTCACTTTGTTTCTCACATGACATGTTGCTTCATGTGAAAAAATGGTGTGGTTTAGAAAATCGTGTTCATTTCCGATGCACGATAATATCGCAGCAAATGCAACACGCTGCAGCAGTTTCTGCACAATCTGCATTTTGTACGCATACAGCCTCAGTTTTCATATATACGCGAAAAATAAAAATTGCCGCCAAAATCTAAGAATTCAACAGACAATTTTGCCTAATATCACCAATGTATAGCTCATAGAATTTTTAATCGACTGTTCAAATTAGGGACAATTGATTCGGACACCCTGTATTTTGCCATATCAGGTAAACGATTATGATTATTTCCAACGATTTTCATCGCTTCGTTTTTTCTCCTGCAATTTTCATTACTTTACACTAGTAAGAGAAGGTCCAGTATCTCGGCCACTTTTTTTTTTCATTTAAAAAAAAATGTGGTCAAATCAACTCTAAAACCAAAAAAATTTGGGTGCTTTGGAAACATCAGTTATTTAAACCCCTTTAATTTTTCCTTCCAATTAACACGTAGTAATGTAAAGATTATAAACAAAATATATTTGATTTTTTGGCCAAGGTACATCACTGGGTTGTACCTTGGCCAGAGCAATAAAATGTGACATTGTCACGCATCAATTTGGTAGAAAACTAAACTTTTCAACATCATTGCACAATGGGACAAAAAAGCATTGGCCGCAATTGCCTTGCTCTCCCCGCGTTCTGATGTTTCTGCTGAATTACGTCTTAAAACTGTCGTGTTCCTTATTGCCCGGTTAATTGGGGAAAACTTTTTAAGATATTTTTAGTATTTTAAAAGACTTTTCTTTTAAGATTTTGCGGTTTTATCCATCATGTGATATTTTCTTGTTCCCATTTGGTTACGTTCTAATGTCTACCTCCATGGCTATTAATTAACTTTTTTGTAATTTTATATTTAAAAAAATAATTCCACTGCAGGGAATTATAAGAGGATTGACTCAAAAACAGTTTCGAAGTTTAATAAAAAAATATTCATTAACAATAGACAGAAAATACAAAAGGGAATTATGAGGCATACTTGCCGATCACTTTTCCACATTATCACCAAATCTATTTAGGCATTTATGTGAACGCAGGACTAACTAGTTTAACCCCTCTTGGTAGAAATGCATTGCATTCCCTTCCCGTTAAACCAGTTCTCGGCATCTGTTTCCACATCATTGTTTAAAGAGAACCTTGTTCCAGATAAGTGTTTGAAACTCAGATTAGGTGCAAAATCTGGGCTGAAAGGGAGAGTGGTTCCAGACTTCCCACTTGAACTTTTACAACAATTCTTGAGCTTTGCGAGCAATATGGTCATTGGAACGCAAGAGGATGGCCTAACTCAGCATGCAAGGGCGTTTCCGTCAGATAGCTTCACGGTGGCCCAGTGGCTGCATCCTTTTTCCGAAGTTGAAGGAATACATATCTGGAACAAGGTTCTTTTCAGGCATGATGTGAAAACAGATGCCAAGAACTGGCTCAATGGGCAGGGATGTAATTTATACCAAGCCAGGTGAAACATGTTGGTCCTGCGTTCAGATAAATTGCCTCAATAGATTTGGTGATTATGTGGAAAAGTGATCGGCACGTATGTGTCTTAATTCCCTTCTGTATTTTCTGTCTAATGTAAATAAATAAATTTTAAAACACTTGTAACCTTTCTTTTTTGGATCCATCCTCCTACTTCTGTTGTTGGATGGTTATTTTATGCTGTCGGTTTCTTATGTATTTTTTACTTAATGTTCTTAGATGTTTTACAAGACCACCCTGTCTAATCACACGGGGTTTAATTGAATGATGGTCGTCACGACTGTAATCGCGAACTGAAAGCGAATTCCTAATAGTCATCACCGATCACGGCCCAACCCTCTGAGTATAGATGTACGTCCCGTTAACGGAGTTTAAGTAACTCAACTCTACACCATTTATGTACCCACTAGGGAAGCGAGAACCCTGTTACATATCCGGGGGCTTCTCATCTACGTACTTTTGGTGCCTCCCCACCTCGGGTTGCTGATTTTCATAAGGAATGTTCTTCTTCTAATGTCAATGAAACATTACATGCGAATTCAAAAGATTTTAATTCGTTTTACATATTGGATGAGAAAAATGTTGTTGAAGCAGGGTGATCTTTTGATTTTTTTAAAGATTCAGATAAGAGTTGAGTTTGTTTTTCTCAAAATGTCAAAATTAGAACAATATAAAGCTGGAAGTTTTAACAATTTGCAAAAACTTAAGAAGTTAAAGAACGATAAATTTTCGTTTAGGTATGTACATATAAGCACTCAGTTGCGTATACACTTGCAAGCAGAGCCGTTCGCGAACACCCTACAGCGTGTTCGAGGAAATCATTTTCACGGTGAACATACCTCGATCTATAGAAAAGCTGGGAAAACACTTCCAACGCAGCACTCATCATTACTGTTTGGAAATTTTGCATTTAAGTTATGAAATAACTTGCATTCGTTCCTACACTTTTACTCCTCGTACTTTTACTATAAGATTCGAAGCATTCTTTTCTAAATGTTTTGCGTCATTGCTTTGAGCTAATCACTTCACTTGACATCTAAATTCACAGCTGATTAATCGGAATCGTATGACTTTGTCTTTACGATTACCACAGCTAATTTGTAGATCTATTGAATGTTAGTAGAGTATATATTGTTACAAAAATCTTTCTGTGAGTGTATGGTGTAAACAGTCCAACACGCAGGATAATGGAGAATGAAGGTTTATTCACAAATGTGCAGGAAAACACGTAGCGCAGGTAACAGGAAACAATAGATCTTGTACAGGTTAGAAACGTAGAGAGACAACAATTCACAGGTAATAACAGTTCAGCACTTTGATATTAGCAACACAAACAGTCAGCAAATCACTAATAACGACAATAACAGCACTTTCAATAGCGCTCATCTCAACGACTTCCTAGCTCGCAGTGCTGACGAAACTCCAAAGTCGTTCCAGTGGATCAATACACACACTCTGATCCAAGTGCGGACCTTATATATTCTTCCCGACAGACCGTGACGTCACATGAAGTTTTCTCGTACATTCGAGCGTATTTTCTTTCCTAATAGAGATATAGCGTAAAGGGTCGCATTTTCTGGAATCATCGATTTGTCGCCGAGGTCATCAAATTTGTCGTCAAAACGGTTGCCAAGGTCAGGTGTCCCGGAATGGTCGCTCCCCGTCACTCCATGCTTACCCCTGTAAAACTCCCTCCCCAACTATAAGACTAGCTAGGCAGGAAAGCGACATTACATCTTTGTAACTATATGCTTGTCTTTACTATGTGTTTTGAGGTGTAGTAGGACGAGCATCCACTCCGTAAGGCGGAAATGTTTTAATTGTAAATATGTTCTTAAAGTGTGATCTTCTCAATAAATGACTTTTTAACGCATTCTTTCCTATTGGATCGCTCTATCATTTATCAAAATTCCATACAAGGGCCAAGAAGTTTCCAGACACAGCCTGTCATCCAGCAGTAGTTTTTTCATAACAAGAATTATAAGTCAAGATGTCTGTCTCTAACATAAGGATTATGAGCCTTTTGGATTCAAATAGAATAACAATAACAAGGGTCATTGACCAGCACGTTTCCTGTCCCTAACAATTACACTTGTCACTCAGTGATAAAGAAGGGGGGTTCTTTAAAAGTGTGAAGGCGGAGAAGGAATCTTTGGAAGCGCTTTCACTCGAGGGAAGATTCGCGGGAACATCGAATAACACTCGAATATGTCCCAACTTGAACTATGAATCCCTTTGTGTTCGCTGAAAAATGATAAGATTTGGTTCCCGCGAGCGGTTACCGAACTATTCACGGCGATCAAAAACCTATCCAAACTACGAGCGAACTGTTCTGTTCGCGTTGGCTCGAATGTGTCTACATACCTTTAGAGTAAAAACTTTTATCATCCCAATAATATTCAGGAAAGTAATAAATGGCCTAGAACTTTTAAATAACGCTTCAATATAAATGTACCACACTTTTTTTCACAGAATGCGTAAAATGTCTTTGTATGTATCCACCCCGTACAAATATCGGAGCAATTGTATTTACTTTTTGGATAACACTCAAAATAAAATAAGTTTTTTTTCGTTTTAATGCAGAAAGAAGATTCTTTCAGCATAAAGAAGAAAAGAATCTCGGGATTTTTTTAAAGTGGAACCATTTGCGAAGACATTTGTTTTGAAAGATCAAGACAGTGACTGTGAGAGGAGAGGGGGAAGGTGAACCCCCAAATCATTTGCGAAATATCTGAGAGATGTTTGCTTCTCTTGCTATAAAAGTGGACATTCCAGTTCATTTAGAATGGGCGAAATAAATGTGAATCGGAAGAAAGAGCGTGGTTTTAATCCACTTTTCCACACAAGTCGTAATTTTTAAAATGATATTTCCTCATTTTTATGATTTGTTGCATTTTTCTTTCTACTTTTCTTTTTCGTACATTTTTTACTTTATCAATGATTTTTGCTTTCTTTTGATGCGTCGTTTTTGATTTGTTCTGCGCGTCTTTTTCAGAGAAGAGTCTAAGTATTTCTCAGCCAAATGTGATATCGCAAACCTGATATCTTTAAAGGATTTATTCTATGTTTTCTTGTATTTTTTCTATCGTTGAGAGAGGAACACTGAGGTTCAGAAGTCGTACGAACAGCAGACGATTTTGAAAAGAGATTAATTCCCTGAAAATATTCCCTGAAATTCCTTATATAGGGAATATATATTTATATATATCCCCTAATAACGTATATTATATAAAATATAATGTAAATATATATTTTATATTTAAAATACAAAATATATATTTATATATTTTTTATATATGAATATATTCCCTGATAATATATGATTATTTTTCGAAGCTATTGGAATTTATCCCGCATTCTCTTTATTATTTAGAATTTGAGATAATTTTATGGTGTAAAGGCAAATAAAACTGTCATGTTGAAGGGAGCAGTCCCCGAACTGTAATTATGTTTTTTTCATTAATTTGATTGAATTTTTTAAAAAATTGTTTTTCTCTCGCTATTTTTTACAAGGCACAAGTACAAAACAAGAAATGCAAAATATTATTGACTTTAAAATCATAAAACTGGATCTTTAATGAGACATTTTCAATGCTTCTTACTTACTGTAAACTACCCTGCTATTATCTATCTATCTACTACTAATGCCTTCCTATTTACGAATACAATTTATTCTCAAATAAAAGTAAATTGCATCTTTACAACAAATTCAAAGCCTTTGCTTAATATAATTTAATATCGTATGAAAGCGAAACCTACAATTTGGTGACTTAACCTGTAATGACTGTTAGATGTTTCGGATGATCAGATGTTTGACATTAACCTTCCAGCGGGTGGGCCTCCGCAAATTTTATGACAAATGGGATTTTTCATGCCCTGTTCTCACATTCAAAACTGTCTGGAGGTCATTGCTATTCCTTCACAAGACCTCTCTTCTCAGGATTAAATGGGTTTGTCCGAGTTTCAAGTTGATTTTATACTGTTTTATGCTTGTCGTAAAACTTACGACATGCGCCCGCTCGTGTAATTTGAAATCTTTTTTCACGTCTGAACGTTTCAGTTTGATAATTATATATCCAGTGCGCATTACAGCGATTTAATATTTCATTTTACATTGTCAAAAATATATAATACGTAATAAACCTGCCAAAAATTCACCAAGCCGAAGACTTTTCTTGAAAAGCCCCAGTCTTATGAAAACACCTCACTACTCGAGCTCAAAAAATCTAATCATCGCCATGTGACATTACCATGTCTTTAAATCTCAATTATATGTCACAACCTGAGAAAGCAAGTGATCAGCAATCGACATTGAGAAAAAAAGCTTGTGATTTGTGTTTGAAAGAAATAAAACGATTGTCAAAATCCATGAAATTTAGTAGGTGCAATATACAATATACTTGTAAGCTTCACTCTGTGGCAAAAGTTCAATGTTTCGAATACAAGGATAATGATAAGAAACTAAGAAGAAAGTCTTTGTTGTACAATCTTAGTTGGTATTATACTATTTTCTTATTATATATTGCTTAATACATTTTTTAGAAAATACTAGTATTCAATCTCATTGCTTTCTCTGATTTCAGTATAATTTTAGATTTTGCATATAATGTAAAAATTAATTTTCGCTCATGATGAAAGGATTTGCTTTTCTGGTGTGTCTCTTATTACTATAATGAAGTAACTTACAACTGCAAGGGTAAAAATTAAGAAACTTATTGTGTCGTAAAAAGTACGACACGCGCCCGCTCGTGTAAAAATTTTTAGTGCGCCCGCTGGAAAGTTAAGAAGGGCCGAGTGAAGCCGCTTCGTTACTAAAGAGTTAAAAAATGATAAATTATACAAGGAATAATAAAACGAATGTTATCTCCTTTGGAACAAGAGTACTTGCAGTTTATTTTGGTAAAGCTGGACATTCACGAGGGGAGTGCTCCAGTCCGTTTGGAGCACATCGTTCCACATCCTTCCAATTTTTAGCCTCTCCATTTAGGTGGTTAATTCATGTGGGCTCCATGTAAACCACACAGCCGATCACTTCAATACCCTAAGTAGGTATGGCGGTTATTTAAAAAATAAAACGGTTTTCGTTTAAACCGGTTTTTTTAAACTCCGGTTTAACCTGGCGATTTAAACCACTCTAAATAACCGGTTTGTGAAAAAAAAACGGTTTTCGGAATTTTTTTATAAAAAAAAAGCAACGTTTATGGACAAAACTTTTTACTAATAATAATATATAATAAATAAGTATCAATACAATAATTAATTAATGTAATAAGTAATGATTATAAATAAATATGTAATACAATATGTAATAATAAGAAATGAGTAATTATTGCAAAAAGTAAGTATTATAGACAAAGAATTTTATTAGCATTGTTTCCACAAGAAATTAATTCGTTAACCAATATTTATCATATAATCTGCTTAAAAGACTCTTTCAGCAATGTGTTAATCCGTGAGTCGACACTTCTCATCGGAAACAACATCATTCAACGTAGATACTAATATTTCGGAAGCCATAGAACTTCCGACCAAATATAAGTATTTTTTGGTTTCAAAAAACAGACGCCGTTTGCAGACAAAAAATTTATTAATATTGTTTTTGCCGGAAATCAATCCATTGGCCAATATTTATCAGTTCATAAAGACTTTTTCTGTAATCCGCCAACCGACAGACGCTTCGAGGAAGCTGTTGTCAGTGATTGGCCTAAGATGATGAAATTCAAAGCTTTATAACATGGTAAATTTTAGTCGAACCTAAAATCGAGCCTGTCTTACGACACGGATTTTTTTTACGGTTTTTGGATTAAATCAAAAATAGCAGGTTTAAACCGGGGCGAAAAAGTAACCGAAAAACCGGTTAACCAAAACAAAAAAAAATCGGCTTTCGGTTTAAACCGGTAGGTTTTTTTCCATCCCTGCCCCTAAGGTTACTGTGCCTACACCTACTCCTTTCAAAATGGGAACCCCGGCCCAGCTCTCCAGTGACTCCCCTTTCCCCATTTTGTGGTTTTCGATTTTGTGAGAGAGCCTCGCTACCCCTTCCCGAAGATCGTATTCCAGTTTTATGGCTCATCACGCCGAATGGAAACCATGACCGGATTGAAATCGTAACTGTCCAACCATACCGAGCCAGTTGTCATTGGATTTTAGCAGTGACGACGGGTTTTCGTGACAGTCGCTCCAAATGGTGTGGAACGATGTCGCCGCGAATGTCCAGCTTTGTACCCTCTAGGCCTATGTCTAGGTCAAGTTAACTTTACAGTATCAATACAGGCGAGATTTACTAATCTAGTCGCCGAGGTATTAGGTACATAGAACGATTGACGCTCAAGTGCTTCATATTAACTAGTACGATACTACACTACTCAGCTTCTCAACCTATCATGCCTGTATTCCACATATATCAGAAGTATAACATTGTGAGAAACTACATAGCTGGTGACTCAGTAAAAGCAAGACTACTCGATAACAAAATAACAAATTTAATAAAACAACAACTAAATTAAAATCCTAAATCAATCATAAGATCATTTAACATGTTAGCTGTGAGATGATACAAAAAGAAGAAGAGAAGAATGAACAGTAGCAATCAGTTCTTAAATACTGCAACAGGCTCGTCGCTATTGGTCGATGGGTGACATCACAAAGAGGGCGGATCCGATCTGCTTGTAATTACAATTCCGCATATTGCCAGATGCCGCGATAATGCCTCAGCTTAAAAGTACTTATTCGTTATAAGACAAATATATTTTTCCTTATCTCAGGCCTCCCTGCACGCCTGGGGCCCGGGAATTCAGCCTTTAATATACCCCACTCTCGAATGGCCTGAACAAGACTACCATTTCTGAAGAAGTACAATTCAGGGATTTGTAGTGTTTTCATATTTTTGTAAATATATTTTTATAACATTTATTTATTATTATATTTAACTTTATTCATCGTGTAATTTTATTAGCAACAGTGTAGAAGCTTGTTGTTATTTTCGTTCTTGAATTTGAATTATGATTTGATTGCGGTGTAAATAGATTTTCGCAAAGCTTTAAAAATAAAATCGATATTTGAAATGGAGGCTTCGTATTTCTTATTTGATTTGTTGAACAGAATTTTGTTGCTTCATTCATTCACGCTTAAAATAATAAAAAGCCAATATATTTGTGACCGGTTCTTGTAAACAAATAAAAAGTCGATTGCCGATGAAAACTAAATTTGAGCTGAACTGTACAACTCGAGGATAAAAATACCTCCAAACCGGAAATATGGTTTTATCAAGTAGAGTCTCAATTCAATATAACTGGTATCACTGACGAAGAAACGAAATTTAACTATTTAATTTCTCAATTGGATTATAAATTTGTTGAAAATGTATGGGATATGATAAGCAGTGATAGCCAAACTAAATATTCTGATTCTAAAACTAGACACTTGAATTTATTTATTGCATTGTCTGAATTATCTGAAATTTTGAAACACATTTCTGTTTGCCAGTTTCTATATAATTACCAAAGAGCAAGAAGTGACCCTAACAACAGCTATGAAATACCCTAAACAAAATAGAAATTACATAAACATAAGAAAGACGCAGTTCGGGTCCGCGCCGTAGATTTTTCGTCAAAACGTCGGGATAAAATCAGAAAACAAATGTTTCGTAAACAAACGTTTTCTCTTATGTATTGTCGAGTATTCTGTAAGCTTCGTACAATTCGAAAGAAAACTCTCCAAGTTATAGTAAAAAAACATGCGGAATTTGAAATTTTCAATTTAATACCGATTTTTACTTAGATTGTGATATATATTTTTATTGTCTCGCTTTTGATCCTAGAAATATTCCTCAAGCTCTTTAAAATGACACCAGAATCAACTTCCTAGTTAAACGCGTTTCCACGCTACACTTATTTATAACCTTGCATAAAACTATTCATAACAATCACGCGTATGCGCCTACACTGGTACGATGACGTCACAGGCAAACTCTTACAGATATGGTATATCCGTTGTGGGGTCAACCATTCTTTTCGCATTATGAGTCTCGTAGTTATTAGCGATTAAAATCTGACGGTATTTTGTCACACAAGAAAGTTCGACCGAATATCAGTTTAACGAGCGGAAAGACGTTTTCACGTCAAAATTAAAACTTTTTCCTATTAAAAGTAATTAAAGTTCCTCCTATAATTAATTTTCATATAGATATCATTAAAGCGCACAACGATCTTCATTACTCATAAAAAATACAAGGATGTGTGCATAGTTTCCAGTTTCGTTTTTATATAAAATGTTTCAGAAACTGCACTGTTTGAAAATATGACAGAACCAAATAGACAGTGAAGAAAACTTCGATAACTATTTAACTGAATGAAAAAATATTCTTTTTATGACACGATAAACATTGTACAATTGTAGTAAAAAATGCTGAAAGTAAACTTTGAACATGCTTAACTTCTTAATGATCGCAAATATAAATTTCATTCCTCAATTTATGAGTTCAAATAAACTGAACAGGAAAGAGAGAAAAAAGTTAAAACACGATGAGGACAATAAACTCATCCCTAGACATAAAGTAGTGCCAACTTGTCCCTTGAACTGAAAATTTACATAGAGAGCACTGCTACAAAAAAAAATAAATATAAACAGCCAGCGCCAAAGTGGCGAGACTTTATTGAGCTACAAAACATCGGCAACTTGCCAACTGTTAAGACTTCTTCAATACACTCAAGAAGTCTGTCTAATAAGATCTGTAATCTTTAGCTTCCTACAAAAAATTTAGCTTTGGCTTGTATTTTTTAATAAACATATACGTTTCAGATGAATATATAATTGCAATTATCAAATAAAAGATTTTGTTAATCAAAATTAAGTGTGTAGTTGCTTTTTTCTTTCAAAATAATGTAAACATTGAAGGAAACCGATATTTTCCCATGCATTATAGATTGTAACTTGCTAAATATTTAAGTCCTGATATATACATTCTCATACAAGCTCTCTTGTCTACACTCAGATGATTAATTTGATGTAAGAAGTTGCTCCTTAGATGCAACAAAAATGTCTTCGAATAAAACAATGAATATGACTTTCTTAATAAAAATCTATAAAACTTCTTTTTATTCCATAATGGTTTTAAATGGTTATGGTGTCATTACATCAAAAATAACTATTTTCTTAAGTTGCTTCATCAGAACTTACAGGGTGTCCAACAAAGGACTCCCTCATTTTAAAATTAAATAACTCGGCAACGGAGATCGATAGAAGAACGAAACCAGTGATAAGCTTAGTCTGAAAGCCGTAAAAATCTGATACAAAAGTTTCGAAATTAGTTATAAATGTTGCCGACAGGTGGCGCTGTAAGTTGTAATAGCTATTCAGAATCCGATAAGAAATCTATAAACTGTCCTTGGCAAGCACGAAAAATGCCTAATTTGAATCGATTGTGATGTGATTGCAACGATTACTTGCAAATGACAGTTTATAGCTTTCTTCTCGAAATCTGAACTGTGATTACAACGTACAGCGCCACCTGTCGGCAACATTTATAACTAATTTTGAAACTTTTGTATCAGATTTTTACGGCTTTCAGACTAAGCATATCACTGGTTTCGTTCTTCTATCGATCTCCGTTGCCGAGTTATTTAATTTTAAAATGAGGAAGTCCTTTGTTCGACACCCTGTATATTATTAACTTCGGAATTCATTATTTTGTTTCAGACAATTCTACAAATTATGAGATAGAACGGCATTGATATGACCTCCAAAAGAACAATCAATGAATGTTGAATTTAGAGCACTCAATGTGAAATGTAATATACAAACTATAAATAAATATCAAAACCTTTTATAACTAAATTCTTGTGAACAACACGTTTTTGGAATAATTGTCGTTACACTTTTCAAAAACTGACAACATAGACAAGATTATTAGAAAAGACATGATGGCATACCTGAAATCCTTTGAAACTCTACGAACGATTCGAATTTGTTCTGGTGTCGAAGAAATTCATGTCAAAAGTTTCATGTCACATTGTCAGGTTCAAGCCCTACCCTTCTTCTGACGTTCTCAAATATTTTCAGAATTAAGTACTTTTCTCAATGAACCATTTCAAATATTGCTTTCATAGTTCTGAACCGCGTTCTCATTTCTTATGATTTTATGGCGTAACATATCAAATTCTTCAAGTGCACTGCCTTCCAAAAGTAAACACACAATAAGCTTTTTTTTTACATTCATTATTAAAAGAAAGAAAATAAAAGTAAATTTTATGGTTTACATAACAGATCTTTAAATAGTCTTAACAAAATCATATAAAAGGATTACACTTTGAATATTTTTTTAGAAACTAGATTATTGTGCAGAAGTCTCAGATAGATGTAATTATTAAACGTTTTAATTTTAACAATGCGGTTAATTCATGTACCTTGATCTACAATTTTTGGTCAAATGCTGTCGTCGGCCATGTCAAGAAGAAATTTTTGTCGTCCAATCATTCTGTTGCAAGAAGTTCAATCTGAGATCATCCATGAATTACAATTCTTTCCGAAGATCGCTTTCTGTCTCTTTCGGCCCAAAGAAGAAATAACTCTTTGAATCTCAGCTCCTTACAGATCATCTATTCGCAACATGCACCTGTTGTTCTTGTCTGTGCCTATTCCCTCATAATCAAAGTCTATGCAAGAAAGCCAGTTATATGTTTCTCTCTAAACAATCTGCAGAGAAGTGCTTGAAAGAGTAATATGCGAGATAACGTCACCTGGACCATGTATAACATAACACCACTCCATGTCCCAGTAACTATAACGTTTAAGGTTATTTAAGCAGCGTCGCTGACATAAAGTGTAAAAAACAATCACTCAGAAAAATCAATCAATGAAGTGGAGTCTAATTAATCAGTGTAAGAAAAACCATCAATCATCATCAACAGAAA